>CAUYRH010009127.1:0-26377 GCA_963574655.1 Perodicticus potto
ACCCCAAACCCAGCAGAAGAAAAGAAATAACCAAAATTAGAGCTGAACTAAATGAAATCAAAAACAAAAGAATTATTCAAAAGATCAATGAATCAAAAAGTTGGTTTTTTGAAAAGTTTAACAAAATTGATAAACCCTTGGCTAGCCTAACCAGAAATAGAAAATTAACATCCCTAATTTCATCAATCAGAAATGACAAAGGCAAAATAACAACAGACACCTCAGAAATTCAAAAAATTCTTAATGAATACTACAAAAAATTCTATTCTCAGAAATACAAAAATATGAAAGAAATTGACCAATACTTGGAAGCATGCCACTTACCTAGAAAGAATTAGAAATGTTGAACAGACCTATATCAAGTACTGAAATAGCATCAACTATACAAAATCTCCCAAAAAAGAAGAGTCCGGGACCAAACATCTTCACATTGGAATTCTACCAAACCTTTAAAGAGGAAGTAGTACCTATATTACATAACCTTTTCCAAAGCATAGAAAAAGAAGGAATACATCCCAACACATACTATGAAGCAAATATCACCCTGATCCCCAAACCAGGAAAAGAAAATTGTATACCAATATCTTTAATGAATATAATGCAAAAATATTCAATAAGATCCTAGCAAACAGAATCTAGCAACACATCAAACAAATTATACACCATGACCAACTGGGTTTTATCCCAGGGTCTTAAGGATGGTTCAATATATGTAAATCTGTAAATACATCACATAAACAAAATAAAAAACAAAGACCATATGATTCTCTCAATCAATGCAGCAAAAGCTTTTGATAATATTCATCATCCTTTTATGATCAGAACACTTAAGAAAATAGGTAAAAGGGACATTTCTTAAATTGGTAGAGGCCATCTACAGCAAACCCACAGCCAATATCGTATTAAATGGTGTTAAACTGAAATCATTTCCACTCAGATCAGGAATCAGGCAAGGTTTCCCATTGTCTCCACTGCTTTTTAACATTGTAATGCAAGTCTTAGCCATCACAATCAGGCAAGAAAAGGCAATCAAGAGTATCCAAATAGGAATAGAGTAGATCAAATTTTTACTCTTCACAGATGATACAATTGCATATCTGGAAAACTCCAGTTATTCAACTACAAAACTCTTAGAAGTAATCAAGGTATACAACAGTGTCTCAGGATACAAAATCAATACTCCCAGATCTGTAGCCTTTATATATACCAACAATAGTCAAGCTGAAAAAAACAGTCAAGGACTCTATTCCTTTTACAGTAGTGCCAAAAAAAGATGAAATATCTGGGAGTTTATCTAACAAAGGATGTGAAAGGTCTTTACAAAGAGCACCTCAAAACTCTGAGAAAAAAATAGCTGAACGTGTTAACAAATGGAAAAACATACCATGTTCATGGCTGGGAAGAATCAACATTGTTAAAATGTCCATACTGCTCAAAGCATTATACAATTTTAACACAATCCCTATTAAAGCACTGCTGTCGTACGTTAAAGACCTTGAAAAATAATATTTCATTTTATACGGAATCAGAAAAAAACCTCAATTAGTCAAGGCATCACTGAGAAATAAAAACAAATCAGGAGGAATCACTCTACCAGACCTCAGACTATACTATAAATTGATAGTGATCAGGGCAGCATAGTACTGGCACAAAAACAGAGAGGTAGATATATGGAACAGAATAGAGAATAAAGAGATGAACCCAGCTACTTACTGTCATTTGATCTTTAATAAGCCAATCAAAAATATTCAGTGGGGAAAAGACTGCCTATTTAACAAATGGTGCTGGGTAAACTGGATGGTGACCTATAGAAGACTGAAACTGGATCCACACTTTTCACCATTAGACTCTTACTGGATAAAAGATTTATACTTAAGACATGTAACTATAAAAATACTAGAAGAAAGTACAGGGAAAACATTTGAAGAAATTGGCCTGGGAGAATACTTTATGAGGAGTATCCCCTGGGGAACTGAAGCAACACCAAAAGTACATTACTGGAACCTGATCAAACTAAAAAGCTTCTTCACAGCCAAGAACACAGTTCGTAAAGCAAGCAGACATCCCTTAGAATGGAGAAGATATTTGCAGGTTATGTCTCTGATAAAGGTTTAATAACCAGAATCCACAGAGAACTCAAATGTATTAGCAAGAAAAGAACAAGTGATCCCATTTCAGGGTGGGCAAGGGACCTGAAGAGAAACTTCTCTGAACAAGACAGGCACATGGCCTACAGACACATGAAAAAATGCTCATCATCCTTAATCATCAGAGAAATGCAAATCAAAACCACTTTGAGATATCATCTAACACCAGTAAGATTAGCACACATCTCAAAATCCCAAAACCATACATGTTGTCATGAATGTGGAGAAAGGGGAACACTTCTGCACTGCTGGCGGGAATGCAAACTAATACATTCCTTTTGGAAAGATGTTTGGAGATCAGTTAGGGATCTAAAAATAGACCTGCATTCAATCCTGTAATTCTTCTATTAAGTATATATCCAGAAGACCAAAAATCACTTTATAACAAAGATATTTGCACCAGAATGTTTATTGCAGCCTAATGCATAATTGCTAAGTCATGGAAGAAGCCCAAGTGCCCATCGACCCATGAATGTATTAATAAATTGTAGTATATGTATACTGTGGAATATTATGCAGCCTTAAAAAAAGATGGAGACTTTACCTCTTTTATGTTTACCTGGATGGAACTGGAACATATTCTTATTAGCAAAGTATCTCAAGAATGGAAGAAAAAGTATTCAATGTACTCAGCCCTACCATGAAACCAATTTATAAGCACCCATACTTCCACACGAAAGCTATAACCCAACTACATTCCAAGATGAAGGGGAAAGAGAACGGGGAGGGGAAATGAGGGGGGAGAATGGGAGGAGGGAGGGTAATTGGTTGGACCATATCTATGGTGCATTTTACAAGGGTACATGTTAAATCTACTAAGTGTAGAATAAAAATGTCTTAACACAATAACTAAGAAAATGCGGTGAAGGCTATGTTAACCAGTTTGATGAAAGTATTTCAAATTGTATATAAAACCAGCACATTGTACCCCATGATTGCATTAATGTACACAACTATGATTTAATAAAAAAAAAAAAGTCATCATACATGAGCATGGGTAGAGAAATGTAGCTAAATGTACCTTTATTTAAATATCCATTACAAAATTTTACATAACTGTAGGAGGCACCTGTGAGAAATACTTTGGCAATAAGGGATTAGGGAAGGGGTTTAACATCATTGGCTCTCATTAGTGAGACACATGAGAGCATGAAATTACGTCCATCATTGGTCAGCAGTCTCCATACCTGTGGGATAGGCGGCCATGGGATCAGGAGAAGTTAGCCAGGACTCCTCCTTTGGCTCCACTTCTTTCTCAGAGGACACCTGATCGAAGTTCCCCTACTAAGACTGCTACTGAGAGATTGCTGTTGAGATGCTCGCTCCTACTAATATTGACTGTGACTTCTAAGGTGCTTTTGCACCTGAGACCTGAACAAGACCTACCCCAAGTAAGCCGGCACAGCAGTCCACATCCAGACAGTTGAGTGGGCCAGAGCCGGAGACCTAGCAACCCGGCTCTGAGGAGGCCCTGAATAAGGGCCAAAGACACAGCATAGCAGGCCCCGACATATAACATTTACCCATTATTCTCTACATGTTGGCCACCTCTTTCTACACACACATTCTTCTCTCCCACTCCAGGTGAACACATTCTGAGATATAATTTTTCCTGTGTATGGCAACTTTGGGGACATGCTGTATTGTATATGTATTAGTTTGTGAGGACTATAATAAAGTACCCAAAACTGGATGGTTTAAAACAACAAAAGTTTATTGTCCCATAGTCTGGAAGATAGAAGTATAAGAACAAAGTGTTGGCCGGGCCATGCTGTCTCTGATAGCCCTGGAGGCGGATCCTTCATGCCTCTTCTAGCTTCTGGTATTTGTGACAATCCTGGGCATTCCTTGGCTTGTTCACACATCACTCCAGCCAAATAGCCTTCTTCTCCCCACGTGTCTCTATACCTATCACCTTCCTCTGTGCATGTGCATCTCTGTGTCCAGAGTTCCCCTTTTCATAAAGACTTCATGTTGTATCAGGTCCTATTCCAATGATTTAAATTTAACTTGATTACCTCTGTAAAGATCCCATTTCCAAATAAGGTTACATGAGCATTAAGACTTAAAATACATTTTAGGAAATGGAAGCAAATGTACTTACAGAATTTGCTTCAATAAGAATGTATTATGATAATGAAGAGAAAATCTAATAAAAATTAAATGGTCCCATCCTAAAATCACCTTCAAATCTGTTCCTTCTTCTCCATTCCTAACTACTTTCTTCAGAGCTGCTACTGATTCAACCACCCTCACCCCTCATCTTTCCCAGGGCTGCATAATAGTGTCCTTATTGGCCCTTTCACCTTTAGTTTTTCTCCTTCTATACATCTTCTTCACTGTTGCCAGACTTTTCTGATCTTCCTACTCTCCTAGAATAGGAGAACTATAGGAGGAATAACTCTCATAGATCCTAAGGTTCACAAGATTAAACCCCAGCTCCTTAAACTTGAGTTTATAATCTATCTATCCTCCCTTTCTCATTTTATTGCCTACAAGTTCTGGTCCATAACTATGTTTTCTCCAACCCAAGCCTGTAAACTAGACTTAGTGAACCGCACATTTTCATGAATGTGCCAATCTTTGCTCTTAGACCTCTGTGCCTTTGACCTCATTTATTCATTTATTCATTTATTCTAAAACAGGAATTGGACACCCACCACATACCAGGTATTATACTAGGAATTGGCCATTTAAGAATAAAACACACTCTCCAACTTTAGGAACCAAATTTAGTAGAGTACATCAGACATGTGTAAATATTAAATTTTGCAATCTGGGACAAGTGCTGTTATAACAACCTCACACAGGTACTACACATAGGCAGAGAAATGGGAGAGTGTTGATTTCACTACAAGCTGGGGAAATAGTTCTTGGGAGGGGCACTCCAATTCTTAATGAATAGGTGTTCCAGTGCCCTGCCCCTATTGCCTGAAAGTCTACTCATGCTTCAAGGGTTGATCTGTCCAGACCTCAGGAAACCATACACCTGTTGCTGTATTATTAGTGACTGTTTCGAAGCACGTGGTATTTGTGACTGTTTGTTTTCTCCATGGAACTATGAAACAGACATTAGTTCTCATATTTTCTCAATGAATGTCATTGGGAACTCTCAGGGGAATGCACACATTGCAGGTCTTTATATAGGGTCCTTGCTATGGGCTGAGTGTTTGTGTCCCCCCAAAGTCATACATTGAAACCTAATCACTTTGGTATTAGAATGTGTGTTTGGGATGTAATTGAGTCACCAGGGAATGAAGGGGCCCCAGAAATATGTCTTTCCCTTTACCATGTGGAAAACACAGATGGTGCCATCTGTGAGAAACAGACCCTCACCAGACACTGAATCTGCTGGAGATTTGAGTTTGTAATTTCCAGTGTCTAGAACTGTGAGCAATAAATTTCCATGACTTAGAAATTACTTAGTCCAAGATATTTTGTTATAGCAGCCAAACAAACTAAGACAGCCCCTGTTATATAAAAAGACTTTATAACTTTTCAAAGATGTTTTCTCCCTTTACTTTACTCAAACTGCATAATAACCCTAAGAGCTAGCAAATGCAATTATTTACACTCTACTGATGAGAAAATCAACCCAGTAAGATGAACTGCCTCGTATTCTACCATGAGAAAGCAAACTACAGCGCAGAACCAAGAAAGCGCAGAGGCCTGCTCTTGAGAGGGAAGTTCTCCGGGGCGCAGCTCTTTCCACAAACACATGTATTACATCATCCCCCGGCCATCTTACTTTAAAATACACTTCAAACTACTTTAGCTTCTCTTTTATTCTCTGCACCTGCAATACGGACTCCAGTATGTTATATAAATGTCTTCCTACTACTGTGTCCAAAAACCACATTTACACAAGAAAAGCCACACTGGAAAGAAAGTTCACCAGGAAAGAACAAGGTTATTCCAAACTTCTGGGTATCCCATCTGGAGCCCCTGTTAGTTATAATTCTCTGGCCACTGCTATTCACCTGCTGCTTTCTATCAGCTGCTGTTGATATATAAGGATTGCTAACTAATTACCATACACCCTTTGGCTATAGTGACCTCCCCCATCAATATTTATTGCATTTCACTGCAGCTATTTTCCATTAGGAAACATAAACAGAAATCAATATTATAATCATTCTGTAGTATACCATGAGCTCCCCACTGTCAGTCTTTAATTAGTGATTTTTAGTAAATTCAATATTACTTGCTATTTCTTAAAACCTCAGTGACACAGACCTCCTGAAAAACGCTTACATTTTTAAAGTAAGCCAGTGTACTTTTCAGGGCTGTGTTTACAGCTAGGTGTCCCTTCATGCGTCCCATACATGCCTATTAACTTGCTAAAAGAAGATATTCTCACCTCTTTCTTTCTGAATCAGGCAAACCCATTTAATTATTTTCCCATGAGTTATTTCCTTTGTGAGAATGAGGCCAGTCATTTGCCTGGGACAGAAACAAAGCACATCTCTTACCCTGCACCTGTGTTTCAGGACATTTCACACTTTGAAATCTACCAAAATGTGTCAAATCTGAACTTAGCACCAGGATCCCAATTTAGAATGCCAACAGGGCTCCTGTGCTGAAAGCTTTGCCCCAGACACCTGCAGAAGGTGCAAAATGGCCTGTGTGTGGAGCAGGAAGCAACTCAAGGGCACAGCACATGGCAGGCAGAGCGTGGAGCATTTGATGGCACACCAGGTGAGCCAATGCAGCTGTTACAACATTAATATCAATAAGCTGAGGTCTGTAGAGTATTTCATAAAGCTGTGAAAAAAATGAGATGGAGCCGCTGGTT
The DNA here is from genome assembly GCA_963574655.1 of Perodicticus potto. Classification (NCBI taxonomy): domain Eukaryota; kingdom Metazoa; phylum Chordata; class Mammalia; order Primates; family Lorisidae; genus Perodicticus; species Perodicticus potto. Next base: position 6,943 of record CAUYRH010009127.1, read on the forward strand.
GTCAAAGCTTATTAACCTGCCCAGAATCTTTCAGATGGGTGGCTAAATAGCCATCACTAGGGCTGAAAAGTCCCCAAATGGTTGCTCCTTTCAGAAATTTCTCCTTATTTAGTGTGTGGCTTCCCTCCCCCCACCTTTTGCTCTGTCTCTCTTTCCAATCTCTTCCCTAGCTCCTCCCCACCACCTTTTTATTTTTCTTTAGTTTTAAATTAGGGCTGAAATCTCAACATCATGGAAGGTTTCTTCATGAACATGTATGAAAAATCTCTGCTCTGAATCTTGCTTCAGAGTTGTAAGACTCTGCAACTAGGAAAAATGGAGAAACCAGAGCAAGATGCCCGTAGTGGTGGCCTGAATAGGAGAATCAGCACCCAACAGACTCAAGTATCTAGAAGAATCTTCTCCCTGCAAGAATTTAAGGTCCCCTAGGAGCTCCAGATGGCTGTACAGTGTTACCAATGGGACAGAATGGAGCTGCCTACTCTCACCTGCACGCCCACCCCTCTCCCCCAGGGCAGGCATCCATCCTAGTTCAGGGCCATGGTGCTAGGCTATTGGAGCTGGGCTTCTAGGAGAGGGGCAAGCCTCCAGCTGACTTGTACTCTGATGCCCAGTGAAGCCCAATGGGACACACCATGAACTTTGTGCCAATGAGCTCCCCAAACAGAGGGTGAAACACTGAGTTCTATGAGATGCTCTCTGACGCCTTTTCAGAGCCCCAATTAAGTTCTTCCTGCAACAATTACATAAATGGCACTGAATTCCAAGCCACTGCCTCCATTATATTAAGGGATCAATATCTAGTCATACTGCATGAAACCACCCTATTCCTCCCACAGGAAATTAGTATTTTGATTTTTTTCTTTCTGTTTTTAAATCCATGCAATAGAATCAGAATAAGGCTAAGGAATGATTCCTTACCTCCCTAAGTGCATGTCCAAGATGCAAAGCCTCTCCCTAGACCTCTGAAAAGCAATTTAGGGTAGGAGAAGGGAAAGATGGTCTAGAGAGATGACTGTGTTGTTATTATGCTGCTTGACTTCCTGATGAAAATGGAAGCTTTGCCTGTCGCAGTGCTGGCAGGTAAGGTGGAAGCTTCTTGTCCTTTGCATTTGGGAACCTGGGTTTAAGCAGACTTTGGAGTCATCAGTAAAAGCTATTTCCCAAACACAACTGATGCAGATCTCAAGCTCCTTGTCCTCCTGAGGTCATTGTGGTTCTATATTTATTGATGAGTGTGCTTCATCCTAATCAGTATTCAAATCAGAGTGTTTACCTCATTTTAAGCCCAATTTTACATATACTGTGATTTTAGAAGTTGTTTTAAAAAATGAAACCTTTACTAACAGTGCAAAAAATAACAAGCATGAAGTAACAGAAGGTTTTCCAAAGACTATAACAAGGGGCGGGGGAATGCCAGTGATTACTTAGGGAAAATCTCTGAAAAACATTCTGTGCAGAAACAATTTCTGCTGATGTGTCACATCTTGCAAGTTTTCTAGGAGGCATCAGTGTCTCTTTAAAGAAACATTTGTCAGGAAGGGTGAGTTTGAAATGTGTCATCTTAATTATTACATGAGTAACCTTCAGATTCAAAATGATTTTTCGATTCACCCACTGGGTGAATACTTGAAATACTTGAAAGCTAGCCAATTTTTTTTTACCTTTACCAAGATTTTCTGCTCCTGTGACTTCCAATCCAAATAGCTTAGCAACACTAGGGCAGAGATAAGTCTAACAGTTAAAGTCTATTCTCCGAAGCATGAAAAAAATCAATAAAAAATTGTTGCTGGTGTGATAAGAGTGAGAATATGACTGTCACCTGTGCTGGTGTCACAGCTGGGCAGGTTAAATCTCTTGTGAGTACCTGTAATCATGGAAGAACCCGAGTGCCCTTCAAGGCCTCTCTAAGTTGAGCAATCTTCGGAGAAGGAAAATCTGAAGAAACTCTGCCAGCTTCCTTTATTGGTTTCTCTGACTGCTGTGACCCCTAAGCCTTCCGGTTTCTCTTTAGCATCCATGAAACAGGGATCACAAGATAATGTGAGTTGGATATCTGCATTTACATTAGTTCATTTGAATTACCTTGATCAAAACTAGAGAGTACCAGCTATGCAAATGATAGCTGGTCTGTCTTGAACACTTGGTAGAGCCTCTAAGCAGGCATGCAGACATCCTCCGTGTATGGGATTGCACTACCATGAACAAGTCTGACTGGTGAATTTTAAGGAACTCTGTGGCTGTCGGAGGTGTTACAGTGTTACTCCACTTGTGTCTGTGCATCAGCATAGGAGGGCTGACCCAGCAGGAAAGGAATCCAATGCAAACCAGATTGCATTGTAACACCTTAGAAAGCAGAAATCAAGCCTCCAACTCAAGACATTTCTAAAACCTCCCTGAACACCCCTAATGGCAGAGAAGAGTGAAAATATGAACCTCTCTAATTCTTGGTGGGGATGTGGGGACTGGGAATTATGAAACATCCTTAGGTTCTATCAGCAACAATTTCAAAATTACTATGAACTCTACTGATTTAGCATAAAAGCCAGCAGAAATACATAGTGAAACTTTATTGATTGAAATATAAACCTTTTTTTTTTGAAACAGAGCCTCGCTTTGTCACCCTTGGTAGAATGCCATGACGTCACAGCTCATAGCAACTCAAACTCTTGGATTCAAGTGATTCTCTTGCCTCAGCCTCCCAAGTAGCTAGGACTACAGGCACCTGCCACAACACCTGGCCATTTTTAGAGACAAGTCTCACTCTGGCTCAGGCTGGTCTCAAACTTGTGAGCTCAGGTAATCCACCTGCCTCAACCTTCCAGAGTGCTAGGATTACAGGCATGAACCACTGCACCCAGCCACAAAATATAACTGATTTGAAAATTATTTTCCATACAATAAAACTTTGTTCTCTATGCATAGCATGTTTACCATGCTATTTGCATTGAGAGTATGCAAATACCAATCTGAGACTCATTGCTTTAACCTATTTGGACTCAGCCTTTAAGAAAAAATGTGAGATAGGTGATATATCAGTGGTCTAAACTTCTCTTTAATAAGAACCTTTGCAGGGGTGGGAGAAGGCCCACCATCTGCTCAAGCGACCTGTATATTACTGTCTCTTGAGTATCAGGTTAGAGCTAAAAGGGACTAAAGAAGGTATGAACAGTCTTAGGGGGAACACACAGTACAACTTCAAGTGGAAGTTAAATATTTACAAGGATAAAATTAATAGCCTAAAGGATATGATTAATTGACTTCAGGGGCTTTCAAGAGGTCTATACAACAAAGGTAAAATATAGGAAACCTTATATTTGTAAACTTGCATCTAGAGAGTGCCTAATAATTTGGAATTGGTTAATCACATGAGTGATCTCCAAAAGCATTTCCTCCACAAAGCCACCTACATAAGCAAACAATCTAGGTAAAACCTATAATGTTCCTTCAAGTTCCTACTACTTATTTCCACGTAGAAGCTGTCCTAAATTCGCACTGTAAAAGTTCTGTATCCAGAATTGGATTTTGCCCAGAGATGCTAATAACTCTAGGCCCATTCTATTACAATATAATAAGGAAATCTGTTGTAATGTATACTACCTGTTGTAATGGCTCTTTGCAATATACGAGGTCTGACAATTAAGTTCACGAACTCATCCTAGGAAAGTGCTAAATACCTCATTGCCAAACATCACTATGGTCACCAGATGGTCAAGGGGGCCACAGTGATATTCAGTAATGAGGTATGCAGCACTTTCCAAGAATAAGTTTGTGAATTAAATGGTCAGACCTCATGCAATGATAGCTCTGACAGCCATTCCAAATAAAGAGTTCCAAAACTGCTCTGAAGGGTGGACTAGGTCTTGGTATTGGTACATAACTTCCCAAGGGGAGTACTTCAAAGGTAACTGTAGTAATATTCAACAATGAGATATATAGCACTTTTTCTAGGATGAGTTCATGAATCTAATTGTCCAATCTCATGTGTGCCCTTTGAACTGGGATTTCAGTTTATTCCAACTTTTTTCTATTAAAACATCACTTCACTGAGTTCATGTTTGTATAACTATCTCTTTAAATTAAAATACAATTAATGAAATGGATTTTGAATCAAAATTCATAAATATTTAACATTTTGAAGCCCTCTGGAAGAGTTTTTCCAATATACTTTCCAATTAATAGTTTATAATGTTTTTCATATGTTCCTATTGAGTTAAAGTTTTTAAATTATTTTTATGCTAATTTGATAGGAGAAAATTTTAGTTTCAAAATTTAGTATGGAGTTAAATTTCTTTTCATAAAAGTATTATTGGCTATTTGTATTTTTACTTTTCGGAATTGGTTTTTCATGTCCTCTATACTTTTTCTGTTAAGGGTATTACATTCTCTTATTGACTGCACAGAGCTCCTTCTAAATTATCTATATTAACCTGTTGTTATATGTAATAGTGTAATAAAATATTTTCCCAGCTCATCATTTGCTTTTTCAATTATAGATTCAATATTTTATTAATATATTACACATATAAAATGCAACAACATTTTCTTGCTTAGCAAAGATGAACAGTATCTATTTAAAAATATTCATGTTTTCTTTTTAGCTTTTTACAATTCAGTCTTCAATTTACTTAAATGTATTTTTGTGCAAGAAGGATACAACTTTTATTGCCAATGGGTGATGGCAATCCCTAAGTCCTTGGTCAAAGACACAATATCAAGGTTTCTCAACTCAATTATAGGGATCAATAGGAGGATTAATTAAAAATGAAGATGTTCAAATTCCAGTCCAGGTCTTCAGAATTAGAATCTCTAGGGAAAGGGTCTTGGTGTCTATATATTTTTACCAAGCACCCAGTGATATTTATGATTCGGAAAGTTTAGAAAATAATTAGAAGAAAGATATGAAATTTATTTGTACCTACAAAAGACCAAATGACAGTTTATTTCTAAATTATTATTTTTTTTGCCCATCTTAGTAAATTCAAGTTATGGACTATCCTAAACATAAATATTTAAGGCTACAGCAACACAGCACTAAAGGAAATTTAAGTACTTCCTGGAACTTAAGGTGAGCTACATTGAGCTGGAGCTGGCTCACACCAGCTCATAAGAGCCAACTGTTAATTATTTAGGAATATTGCAAGCTGATTGTTAAACATAGCCATTATTAAAAATCATATTATGCAAACTAACTAGTAATTAAATTATATTAAAAACAATGATCAATCCTGAAACATCATCGATTTCTAATTATTTTAGAATGTGTTACTATTACATGCTCCTAAAGTTATTTATATTATGTCTACTGTAACTATGGTAGAAACATAACTACTACACATCTCATCCCAACTTTGTGTTTAGTGATGTCTCATTGACAGCCAGAACTCTGTCAAGATATGGATATTATACCAGAAGAAATCAACAAATGCGACAGTCTTGATTTACTGTTTGTTGACTACATGTGTACAAGGATTGGCAAATGTCTTCTATAAAAGGCTTCATAGCAAATATTTTAGGTCTTGAAGGCCATGTAATATCTGTCACAAATACTCAGTTCTGCTATTGTTGCATTAAAGTAGCCAAAGGCAATACATATATGAATGAATGAGTATGGCAAGATTACACCCATGATGGACCTAGTTTGGACCAAATATCCTTATTTGTAGAACCCTGAACTAAACTTAAGTCTGGATGGCTTCTGCTAGGAAATACCACAGCCTGAGTGGCTTAAACAAGAGAAATTTGTTTTCTCACAGTTCTAGAGATCAGAAAATGTAAGATCAAGATCCATCAGGGTTTGGTTTGTGATGAGGCTATCAAGAAGATCTAGCTAATTGATGAAGGTAGCTGCACTTAAAACAAATTTTTAATATAGACAAACCAATCTTCTATTGGAAGAAGATGCCATTTAGAACTTTCAACACTAGAGAAGAGAAGTTCATGCCTGGTTTTAAGGTTTCAAAGCTTTAAAGAGCAGGCTGACTCTGTCATTAGGGACTAATGTAGCTGGTGACTTTATGTTATTTATCATTCTGAAAATTCTAGCGCACCATAAAGAATTTCACTAAATCTACTCTGCCTGTGCTCTCTACATAGAACAACAAAGCCTGGATGACATCTGTTTATAGCATGGTTTACTGGACATTTTAAGCACATTGTTGAGACCTACTCCTCAAAGAAAATAATCTTTTCAAATTAGTACTGTTTATTGACAATGCACCTGAATTATACAACAGATTTGATGAGAATATATAAGGAGGTTAAGATTATTTTCACGACTGCTAACACAACATCCATTCTACAGCCCATGAATCAAGAAGTAATTTCAATTTTCAAGCCTTATTACTTAAAAATGCTTTTCATAAGGCTATAGCTATTATAGACAGTGACTTTTCTGATGTATCTGGGCAAAGTAATTTGAAAACTTTCTGGAAAAGATTTATTATTCTAAACACCATTATGAGCAGTTTAGATTTATGAGAGGAAGTCAAGATAACATTAATAGGAACTTGGAAGAAGTTGATTCTAACCCTCATGCATTAGGAGGAGTTCAAGACTTCATTGGAGGAAACAACTGCATATGTTGTAGAAACAACAAGAAAAAAAACTATATTTAGAAGTAGAACCTGAAGACATGACTGGATTGCTACAATCTCATGTATGAATGAGTTGCATCTCGTGGATAACCAAAGAAAGTGGTTTCCTGAGATTAGAATCTACTCCTGTAAAGATGCTGTGAACATTGTTGAAATGACAACAAAGTATTTAGAATATTGTATAAACTTATTTCATTTAGCAGCAGTAGGGTCTGAGGGGGTTGACTATAATTTTTGAAGATGTTCTACTGTGGGTAAAATGCTCCCAAACAGCATCACATGCTACAGAGAAATCTTTTATAAAACAAAGAGTTTATTGATCTAACAAACTTCATTGTTTTTTATTTTAAGAAATTGCCACAGCCACCCCAAACTTCAGCATGCATCACCCTGATCAGTCAGCAGCCATCAACATGGAAATAAGACCCTCAACCAGCATAAATATTATAACTCACTGTATAGGCTCAGATTGTTAGCATTCTTAGCAATAAAGAATTTTTAAATTAGGGTATATGTGTATTATTTTTTAGACATAATGCTATGCTTAATAGACTATAGTGTAGTATAAATATAATTTTTATGTGCACCAGAAAACCAAACATTTGTGTGACTTTCTTTATTGAAATATTCACTTTATGCAGTAGCCTGGAACTAAGCCTGTAATATGTTTAAGGTATGCCTGTATTTGAAAGCTATTATCTAATACAGCAAAAAACATACGATGTCATTGAAGGTACAAATAAATTTCCAGCATACAACTTCATTGTTTCATTTTCATCTTGGTCATTAAATAAATAAAAACATGACCCAACATAGTTGTTGGAACTACGCTCATTCATCAATGGCAATCATACGTTGGCTATGGACATAAAAATTTGATAAAAAATCAAGTTAAGCATTTTATGGTAATCAACTGGCTATATGAGATTTCCAATAAAGAGTATTGTATTATATATTATTATTTATAAATTTACAGATACATAACCTTTATATTATAAAAATGTAATTTTGTATATAGGATTGGGAGGGTAGCCAGCTTTTGAACATTTGCCAACACACCACATTCAAATTTTCCTTATTTCATAAATTTAAAAATGTATCTGACATGTACCTTTACAATAGGCACCATAGAGGTGATCCCAACATTCACCCTCCCTCCATCTTTCGGATCTATTAAATATAGAGTATAAATGTCTTAACACAATAATTAAGTAAATAATGTAAGTGATATATTAACTAGTATGATGTAAGCATTCCAAATTGTATATGAAATCAGCACATTGTACCCTCTAAATGCATTAATGTATACATGATCTACCTCTTTATGATTTAATAAAAAAAATAAAAACAAAAATGTGTCAAAGGGATTCATACTGTCAGTTCCCCTGGTGGATAAATTTTGTTTTTACCTGAGCAGTTATCATTCCCCAAGTCTACTGATTTTCCTTTGGGAACTATACCTCTTATATTGCAAGTGGTCTTGGTAAACAAGTGTGAATTGCATTATCTCTTTTGATTTTGAAATATCATGAGATACTATCATCATGACTACTAAGAAACCAAGATACCTTTGTTTCTTTTATTCCTTTTCAAGGAAACTGAGGTTCATAACACAAAAGGAACTTGCTTGAGTCTATATGGGAAATGAGTGGTGAAACTAAGTCTTGATCCCAGGTGTTCTAACCCTTTTCTGCCCACGTGACATGTCTCATTCTCATGCCTGCTTGACTTTGACACCTTTTCCTATGTGTTCTACTTCATACAACACTCTCACCTTGCTCCTACCTAACACCCAGCCACAGCCTTGGCCCTACCAATCCTCACTATCATCATTTCCTCCCCATCCACTGCTCCCATAGGAACAATGTGATGAGCTGAAGGACAAGCTGCTGGGTCACTTCTAGTATGTTCTGAGCAAGAAGATTGGACTTCTGTCTAACACCTGTGCAGCAGCAGCTGCCTCTACCTTCCCAACTCCATGGCACAATGAAGCATATGGCAGAGAGAAGAAGCCTGATCAAAATGACCATTTTCCAATGATACAGATGTTGCCTTAGTTTTTATGATTCCCCACAGCCAAAACATGGAAGAAACTCAGTTCAAATGAGAAGCTTTATATGGAAAGCTATCTTTGAGTATATCACTCATTAAGGGATAAAGTAAATGAGATTCTCAATAGACAGTGACTAGGCATGCATTAAGAGAGGAAAGAAGGCCAAAAAGTCTTCCAGATGCCTACACAATTATTTCTGTTGGATGGACGAATTTTCCACTGGCCCATATTTCTCCTCTATTCTAATTGGCCCAAGTATTCACTCATCATACATTCATTCACTAATATTTATCACAAACTTAAGTTATTCTTTAAAAGGTTATGCATATACTTATTTGTTTCACACACAGTTTGCTTAATACATTATTATTAAAACTTATTTATGTGATACCATTAATATTCTACATTTATTTTTGTTAGGGAGAATTGGCAAGTTGAAAGGTTTAAAGAAAAAGAGAAGGGACCAATGGTGAGGGCAAGAAGGCAGAAAGCAAATGAAATCAGAAAGAAAATCCATATTTATTGAGCTACCATGTCCCAAGAACTATAGGAGGCAATGAAATGGGTTCAAGCCTTCAGTCTGCAGCCTAATAGCCAGATGACTTGACACTGGCTCAGGTCCTCTCTAAGGCTTAGTGTTTTTAATCTATAAAGAAGAACTAATGAAAATGCCGACTTTTCAGAAATGCAGTGAAGATTAATGAGACAATGCATATAAAAAGTGCTTTTGCAAACTGCAACACAGTAACCATGTGTTAATTGTGGTTTTTATCATCTGTAGTTCTTTTCTCTCACATTAGCTTGAAATTAAAGGGCATGAATCATTGCTATAATCTCCTTTGTATATACTGGAGAATCAGTGGTTCACTGATTTAACTGGTAAAGAAAAAAACATCAGATTTGGTGCAATCTGAGAAAAGATAAAATTATCTTAAGAGACAGAGCCAGCTCCACATATAGACAAATATTGCAGTCCTTTCTAGAAGGACCAGAAGGCCTTTGTGAACATAAATAACCACCTATAGTTTCTAGCTCCTGCATAAAATTTTGTTATATAGATTTTTTTATCTACTCAGGTAAAAATCTCTGATCCCTTTAAAATAAAAATATCATTGGAAGGGTATCTTATCCATTATTTATTTTCAGTCATTTGCAAGTCAGACCTACAAAGGATCAAGAAGACAATCTTCATGGATGTGGAACCCAAGGACACTTGCTACCCTAGACGGAAAGAAGAGAATGCTCGCTGGGAAAGCTGGTAACCAAGAGAACAAATTGTCTGCTTCACAAATTGGCTTGCAGCTACTTTCTATACCTAATTTCCCTGCAATCTAGTGATACTCTTTACTTCATGAGTTTGAATACTTCTGGAAATTTTTTGAATTAAGCCCAGTTTCTCATATATATATATAAGATATAAACTGCAATTCAAGTTTTTGAATAAAAATGGATATTTGACAGTCCCCTAGTCAGAAGACACCTACTTTTAAAAAAATTTTATGCACCACCAATTGAAGTGAGAAAAGCACCTGAGGTTTTCAATAGAGCTATGGTTATAGTTGAAAACTTCAGACTTGTCACTCTTAAAAGGTTTTTGCTAAGTTGAATACACATTTTAGAACTCTTTTCTGCCCAAACACTGTAAAAGTTAAAATCTGAATCTTTCCTTGAGAAAGACCTTACCTGTATGTCACATGGATACTCATTTTTTTCCTGTTTTTAGCTAAAAGAGATTTTTCTTTAACAAATCAATGATTCTTTAAAATTATACATCTAGCTAGAAACATATGAAATAAAGTGCAATATGAAATTATCTGATTGCTAGTCTTGAAAATGTTTCTTTTAAAGTTTATATATATGTATATATATATATATAATGTTTATACATACACACACATACACATATTCAAGAAAAAATATAAAGGGTCTGAGATGATAAAATGATTAAGACCCTATAATCGAACAGAATGGTTTCAATCCCAGTTCTGTTTTATATTAGATATTTACAATTAAAAACATTTCTTAAACTTTCTACGCCTCTGTTTTTTCATCTGTGAAATTAATATACATTAACTCATAGACTCATTGTGAAGTTTGCATGAGATAAATCATATAAAATAATTTATATAATGCCAACATATACTTGTTTTTCAATAAACTTTGGCTATTAATATTATTATTATCTAAAAAATGGAAAAAAGCCGAATGTTCTGATGAGAATGCCTCACAAAGTAGGAACAAAAATATCTTCCAAAATAGCTACTCAACTCTTACAGTCACGTGAAGAGGAAAAAATATCTCTACCATATCTTGAAATCTAAAAACCATATTTCAAATTGACAGGCTCAATCATGCACTCCCCCAACTATTCAGGAGGGAACAAAAGGAGAATGTTAAACATAAGTTAAAAACAGGAATCACGCCAACTGCAGAATTTTCTCAATTTTTTTTTCTTTTAAAACTGCCAAAAAGCTTCATGTATTGATATAATTATGAGAATCTCATAGGTCTAATTGTCTCAGATCAGAACATCTGAAAATTAACCAGTATGTTTTCCAGTCTTATCAGAAGGAACATACATCTTTTTGGTTTGCTGAAAATACTACAAGTCCCCTAGTCATCTCAGCCCAGTCTACCAGTAATATAGGCCTATGAATTACTTCAGAGATTTTCTAGAAAATCTCTCACTCTGAATTTAAAACCTTAGTAATTTAGTGGAAGTCAAACTCTATGATTTAATGGTAGAACTACAAATGGAACTATTTCATGTAATGTTCATAGACTATTCTGGTCAACAGATTACGTAAGAGCATATGAAATACCAAAGTTCAATGTGTAAAAAAGCAAATGCTGCAATTCAAATGAGAAACATACAGTGTGCAACAATGGCCAAAAAACTATAGAGTCCCTCTTGCCTTTCCCCTTATCCGATCACTGACTTTTGTAAACTTTATCTCCTAGCTAACTCTTTAACTTTCACCTGCTTTCTGTCTTCATTGCCACTGCCCTTTTTCAGTCCTTCAAACATTTCTCACCTGGAATGAGACAATATAATGATGTATGAGGATATAAGAAGAAAGGCCCACTTGACTTTCTCATCCTCTTCCATCCCAGTCTTGCCCTGCCATCCATCTAAAATGCTAATCTGAATTTATCATTCCCTGCTTAAATTCCTCCAAGGGCTCCCAGAGCTTTTAAAATAAAGAATAAACTGCTTGGCATGACAGCTAAGGTCATGTACACCACATCCCATCCTCCACGTTTCCATCATGATTTGCCTCATAGGCATTGCTGAATATCTCCAATACTCAGACCATGCCTTGTTGACTCACATCCCTCCTCTGTGTCTTGGCACATATAATTTCCTCTGCCTCAGATGTCTGCTTAGAAACTCCTACTCACTCATCCCTCAATTTCAACTCAAATGTTATCTCTTTTTCTTGCCTGCTCTCATTTTGAACATATCCATGAGAGCTGCTAATCTTATTATTTTGTAAAATGGCTTGTTTGCCAGTCTGTATCACTACTATTTCATAAAGCCTTCCAACTTTGATGTCATGGATTATATGTATTTCCCTTGTATGAAGAGCCTGCTGAAAAGGAACTCAAGGAAGGAAAGATGTAATACGAGAAGAAAAAGAGGCAAGGAAGACAGGAACAAGAGCCTGAAGGAGGAAAGCTATGCTTCCAAAATTAGAGGGTTATTTACTTATCAAGGGCAGCTTCTTAGAATAAGATTGTAGGTAGATGGATGGATAGATAGATAGATAGGTAGATAGATAATAACTCTAGTGAAAAGTCCTGACATAAACTTGTCAGAATCTCTGGGATAAACATCATATTATTGACCTTTCAGCATTTATCAGTGAAAACCTCTAAAACTTCATCTTTTCTGAAAAGAGAGATAAAGGATATATTATAATAAAAATAATAATAATAATAGGAAAAATAGCCCCCAAATGCTTTGGAATATCAATAAAAATGATCCTCTGGCGTTGAACTAAAACAAAGTTTAAAATTTTTAACAACATATATAATCTGATAAAGTTTGACTGAGATTATCTCACTTTGACTGAAGTGCATTCCTTACCCTATATGCCTTTATCCTCTTAGGAATAATTAGGGACAGAAATGATAACAGCATCTGTCACAATCCCAGAATAGTTGTAAGTTCACTCTTCTGTGCTGAGAAACTAGTCTGGCTTTGTGAAGGAAAGGATATTGTCAATAGAAAAGGGATTATCTTTTGCCTTTCTATTTCATAGAATTTCTTCTACTGGTAGGATCCGACTTAGCTGAATGATAAAAACAGGTAATATATCTCAATAATCCTCTTTCCTAAAATTTTGTATACTATAAAGAAATAATTCTAAGCATCTTAGCCAACCTTGAATTCTAAGTTAAAGTCATTACTTTGAACTTTAAAATTTAACTTTAGATGTTTTACTGATATATGGTAGGAGAATATCATAAATATTTAAACATGTTTCTAAAGATTTAAACGTTCAGTTCAAGTCTATAAATATGGTACCTGGCCTTAAAAAATTTACAGTCAAGGAGGAGAGATAAGGCATATACATAAATCACAGTCATGCAGGAAAAAAGTAGGATCCATATTATAATAGAGTTATAAATAAAGATAGTGTAGGACCATTAAAAAGAAAGCAATTAATTCTACCTGGAAAGATCATAATTATGTATAAAAATTTATGTGGAAGTAGACTGTGATGCATTCTGTAAAATTTCACGACCTGATTTAAATGTCAAAACAACAAGCTCTTTGTGTCCAGACTTGACTGAGAGATTTCCTCTATAAATTTGGTTTGGGTTGAAGGTGGTATTTTGGCGGCTAAAATAGATTCAGACAGCTCCGTAACACCATTCTTCCTTTCCTAGCTGGGGAAGACATAGATTTTCACGAAAGCTTGAGTTTCCTTAGAGAGAATGGAGAATGTGTACGCCTTTCTGGAGAGGGTTCATTGGAGAGGAGGATGGCCACCATAGTTTATTTACAGTCTGTTTGGAGTATGAATTGATCTTAAAGTATAATTTGCAATAAGAGAGTCAAACTCTCAAACTGTTTTTCCTAAGACATTTTACTGTGATTCTGGACAAGTTGAAATAGTGAAGACCCAAAGATATCTTTCAAGAGTAGCTATGGGATGGGAGGCTGAGGGGGGTGGATTGCCTGAGCTCACAAGTTCGAGACCAGCCTGAGCAAAAGTGATACCCCTGTCTCTACTAAAAATAGAAAAACTGTGGCAAGAAGATAGCTTGAGCCCAAGTTGGAGGTTACTATGAGCTATGATGCCACGGTACTCTACCCAGGGCAACAGCTTGAGTCTGTCTCAAAATAAATAAAATAAATAAATAAAATAAAATAAAAAGAGTAGCTATGGGCACAAGCAGAAATGCTTTAGCCCTGAAGTTAAAAAGCATTAAAAAAAAAAAACAGCCTGGAGTTTTGAAGAATCCCCTTCTGCGCCTTTCTACATGGAACCAGAAGTTGCTTGGTCCCAAACGTACATAGGTAGACACAACTTAAATGTGGATAATGGTGTTTTCAAAGAGGGAAGGAAATAGCAGCAATTCTTCATTCCATGAATTCTACAGAGCTAAAGAAAGCTAAGTGGATGCTACACTGGGCCCCAACTGACCAAATGATGGTATTTCCATGAGAAGCCCTGCTCTAGGGAATGCCAGGAAATTAGCATGATGTGCATCAGCCTGACCTAAGAGTCAGGCAGGCCTGGTTCAAATGTTGTGTCTAGTATCAACGAGCTGGTCCCAGCTAATTTAAATTTCCTCAGTCTCCATTTCCAAAACTATAAAGTGGAGATAATCACATCTTAAAGGGTTGTCAAATTAAATGAGATATTTAATTTAAATTAGTTATTTTCTATGTTATATAATACATGTACATAAATAATTCCTGACTAGAAATTTACTAGTTTAACATTGGCATTATTGTTCTATAAATGTGCAAATAGCCATAGTAATGAAATAATTGCATTTTCCCATGCTGACATTTTTAACTCAAAGAGCACAGGTTTGTAAAGCTCAGAGTTAACCTTTCAATTACCCCCATTTAATCTTTCATTGTATAAATTAAGAAATTGTGGCCCAAAACTGTTCAAAGTTCTCCGAAAGTCATACAGTTACTTGATTGAAGGCCCAGCGTGAGAATTCAAGGAGTTTACTGTTCTTTCTATTCTTGGTTTTGTGCCTCTCATTCTAATAGATAAATCAGCTTTTAATGTATCTTTTCACACTTAGAATCTATGAATTTTTGTGAATAAAATAAATCCAAGACCCCATGTGGCTCAGTTTAACTCAAAGTCACATTCAAAGCAGCACAGTCCAGCAACTAAAAGCAGTTTTAAAAGAACTGCAGTCTTTTTTGCACATCAAATAAAATTTAAGAGACTTAATTTATAACCAGTGGTAATATTATAAAAATCATTTTTCTCTTTTTCCATTCTCTTGCCCTGCAACTAATCTCTATTTCCTCATCTACCAATCCAGAACAATTTTTAATATTATCACCAAAACTCTCCAGCACTCTGCCCTTCTGTATTTTACGGCTCTCTTTCACTTCCTCATTCTCCTATTTCACAGCACATCCCTTCCAGAATGGGAAGAGACCAAGAAGACTTCAGGTCCCACGATTCCCCTCCTGCCAGCTGCTGTAATGTGCTGAGGGGCCCTTTACTTCGTGCTCTTCGGATCCATCCCCCTGCCTCACTTCCCCTGAGTGTGTAGTATCACTTTTTTCTCAGGAGACATTCTTAGGAGGACTTTCTGGTGAATTCTTCACCTCATTACAATTTCAAATTTTAACTGTTATATAAAACTAGACGTTATACTTTATGTCGCCAAAAAAAAAAAAAACACTTCAAATTTAGTAACTAGAAAAGTAAACATTTTGTGCTATCTTTGAGAGTCTAGCAATAGCATGCAATTATCCATATACCATTCATGAAGGACATTAAAGAAATTCACTTGAATTTATTTCTTTGGAAGGAATGCCCAAGGACTCCTGAGGGAGGAAGGCAGCCACCTAGGTAAATGGGTCAAATTGTAAATCAGTGGAGTTAGCACTGTTGCAAGTACATCATCCTTACAGCTCGGTCCTTATGTTATTTGCAATACTTGAAAATAATGCTTGCAAGTCGTGTGTTGTATATGTATATCAATATTAAAAAGAATGTTACTAATTCACAATAGATAAAGCAATTGTAAGAAATAGAATATTATCTTCGGATATAATTAAAATTATCTGACGAAGCTTTTTTCTTTTAGTCCACATCTACCTTCAGCTTATTTCATTGTCAGGGACCTAGAGAAAAAGATGGAGAGAAACAGATGAAGAATCTAGCCGTCCTCTTTGAAGGTGCTCTTTTTATTTGAATATATAGAGATTCATGTCTATTTTCGAGTGTATAGTTCTAGTTTCTGATAAGAGTTTTATCTCCCATGTACACTCTCACATAGGGCAAAATCATGCCTTAAAGCTCTTGGCATGTCCTGTGACCAGTATACACAATAATATCTAGCATTCTTTTATATGAACAAAGTTTTCAAAGTCCCATTTACATTTTTTGAAAGATGAGGAATATTAGGAAACTTTGTAAGGAGATTAAGAAAAGATCTGCTTGTAACTTTTACAGACAATGGAATGGTGTACTTCTCCTTAGGAACATTTCAATAAGGTTCAATTTTTTTTTTAAGCAGATGAAAACATGAGTATTGAACAGAATGAGTTACAAGGCCCAGTCTTACATCTATTAACTTTCCAGTATGCCTAAAAAAAATTATAGCAACCCTGATGGATTAGTGATGGTTTCATATCTGAATTTCCTGAAAATATTTTCCTCCTTCTAAAATGTTTACATTTACAATACTAGCAATGCCCTGGATTATTTAGAAAATCCGATGTTAGTTATTAACAACTTTCTTTTTTGCCTTATAAACAACCATTCCACTAAATGATAATTGTGTCATCACTAAGTACCACAAGGATGTAATTATTAATACTCTGGATTCCAACATGAAGAAAAAAAAATCATCCCTCAAGTATATTATAAGCTCTCAAAGGAGAAGGAAGAACAGAATCAAAGCAAAGGGGGAAAAAGCCTTGAGAGGAGCAAGAATCATAGAGGATGAAACTGATGTTAGGCCTTCTGACCTACTAATGGATTCTTGAAGAAAGACTTTGGGAGATTAATTTGAACGGAAAATGAAGTGGAGCCCTGAGTTAACTTGTTGAACACTCCAATTGTAGAGTAATAGGAGCTATAGTCTCAGTAAATGTGTTGCCAAAAGTCAAGAGTACTTATACATATTCAACCGTTCCCCGTGAACAATTTATAATTGTTCAAGAATAGATTCCCTACTCCTCCATGGCCTGTTCACTTACCCCTAAATCTTTCTACATTATTCTACTTCTCTATGAACACAGCTCAATAAAACTTGAAGACAAAACTGTCCTAATCAGGAGTAGCGATGAAGCCAAAGCAGGAAGACAAACAAAATGAAACTCGTATCATCCATCACATTGACATTTTCAAGACTAGCTTCTTCACCATGGTGGGAGATGTTATGTATGTACTATTATTTCCAATCATCAAGTTACAGACATGAATCAAATATAGGCAAGAAATGCTTATAGGTTCTGATATTTTTTACTAACGGTGGTTTCTTTTCTATTTCATCTATGGATTAACTTTTAGAAAGAAAAAAATGGATGGATAACTTGTCTGCAAAAAATCTACATCTATTTTGCACTCAAGAATGATGCCAAAATAATTTTATTAATAAAAGCACAATTACATTTACTAAATCCAAAAGAAAGTGATAATGCAGAAGTGGAAGTGAAATTGGCAATAGCAATGTTCATGATAATTATAATAATAAGATAAAAGTTAGTAAATATGCTAATGTAATGTTTACAATAAAATGAGGGTTTTTTTATGTCCTAAGAGGAATAGTGGAACAGCTTGTTATCAGAGTGATCCTCTTGTCTGTATAATTATAAGCTACAAATGAAGTATAAAATGCACCTGCATAAAGGCTTGCAGATTAAAACTAGAGGGGATTTGACTTTAGAGAGCAAGGAACCAGACTGGATGAGATAATATTTATTCAGTTTTTCTTTTTTTTTTAATTTTTATTAAATCATAATTGTGTACATTAGTGCAATCATGGGGAACAATGTCCTGACTTCATATACCACCTGAAATATTTTCATCGAACTGTTTAACATAGCCTTCATGGCATTTTCATAATCACTGTATGTAGACAATGCTATTCTACATTTAGTAAGTTTCACCTGTACCCTTCTAAGATGCACCATAGGTGTGATCCCACCAATAGCCTTCCCTCTTCCCATCCTCCCCCTCTCTCCCCTCCCTTGCCCTTTTCCCCATATTCTTGGGCTATAATTGGGTTTTAGCCTTCATATGAAAGCTATAAATTAGCTTCATATTAGGGCTGAGTACACTGGATACTTTTTCTTCCATTCGTTTTTTTTTTTTGTATGAAAGGTCTTTATTAGCAGAGGAAGCTACAGAGCAGCATTAAGGAGGAGAGAAAAGAGAGAGAGAGACAGACACGAGAAACACGGGAGAAGAGAGGAGGAGAGAGAGAAAAGAGCTTTTTCTTCATTCTTGAGATACTTTGCTAAGAAGAATATGTTTCAGCTCCATCCATGTAAACATGAAAGAGGTAAAGTCTCCATCTTTCTTTAAGGCTGCATAATATTCCATGGCATACATGTACCACAATTTATTAATACATTCATGGGTCGATGGGCATTTGGGCTTCTTCCACAACTTAACAATTATGGATTGGGCTGCAATAAACATTCTGGTACAGATATCTTTATTATGATGTGATTTTTGGTCTTCTGGATATATACCTAGTAAAGGAATTATAGGATTGAATGGCAGGTCTATTTTTAGATCTTTAATTATTCTCCACGCATACTTCCAAAAGGAATGTATTAGTGTGCATTCCCACCAGCAGTGTAGAAGTGTTCCCTTTTCTCCACATCAACGTCAACATCTCTGGTTTTGGGATTTTGTCATGTGGGCTAATCTTACTGGAGTTAGGTGGTATCTTGAAGTAGTTTTGATTTGCATTTCTCTGATGATTAAGGATGGTGAGCATTTTTTCATGTATCTGTAGGCTGTGTGCCTGTCTTCTTTGGAGAAGTTTCTCTTCAAGTCCTTTGCCCACCCTGAGATGGGATCACTTGTTCTTTTCTTGCTAATACGTTGGAGTTCTCTGTGTATTCTGGTTATCAAACCTTTGTTGGAGGCATAACTTACAAATATTTTCTCCCATTCTGAGGGCTGTCTTCTTGCTATACTTACTATGTTCTTAGCTGTACAGAAGCTTTTTAGTTTGATCAGGTCCCAGTAGTGTATTTTTGATACTGATTCAATTGCCTGGAGAGTCCTCCTCATAAAATATTCACCTAGGCCAATTCCTTCAAGAGTTTCCCCTGAACTTTCTTCTAATATTTTGATAGTTTCATGTCTTAAGTTTAAATCTTTAATCCGGTGAGAGTCTACCTTAGTTAATGGTGAGAGGTGTGGGTTCAGTTTAGTCTTGTACAGGTCGCCAGACAGTTCACCAGCATCATTTGTTAAATAGGGAGTCTTTTCCCCACTGAATGTTTTTAATTGGCTTGTCAAAGATCAAGTAATGGTAAGTAGCTGGATTCATCTCTTGGTTCTCTATTCTGTTCCAAACATCTACCTCTCTGTTTTTGTGCCAGTAC
>CAUYRH010009128.1:0-12881 GCA_963574655.1 Perodicticus potto
GGCGCCTGTAGTCCCAGCTACTTGGGAGGCGGAGGCAGGAGACTTGCTTGAGCCCAGGAATTGGAGGTTGCTGTGAGCTGTGATGCCACGGCCCTCTATCCAGGGTGACAGCTTGAGGCTCTGTCTCATATATAAAAAAAAAAAAGAAACTGGCTTACAAGTATAGAAAAGGAAATAATTTTAGTAAATAATGACTAGTCTAAGTGTCACAATGGAGATGGGGGAAAAGGTAAGAATGGAAAATAAGCAATTAAAAGGTGTTTTTTTTAGACCAGGTGCAGTGGCTCATGCTTATAATCTTAGCACTCTGGGAGGCCAAGGTGAGTGGATTGCTTGAGGTCAGGAGTTCAAGAACCAGTGAGAGCAAGAGTGAGACCCCATGTTTACTAAAAACTGAAAAAACTAGCCAGGAGTCATGGTGGGTACCTGTAGTCCCAGCTACTTTGAAGACTGAGGCAAGAGGATCACTTGAGTCTAAGAGACTGAGGTTGCTGTGACTTACAGTGATTGATGTCACAGCACTCTACCAAGACTGTCTCCAAAAAAAAAGTGGTGTGGTTTTTTTTTATTTTTTTTTTTTGCTAAATTAATTATTTAAAATTCTATTGCAAAAAAGTGCTATTATAAAGAAGTTTTTTCCTTTGATATGTATCTTGACCCAATTACCATGTGACAGATTTCTATTTTCTTTTAAAAGGATGATGTTTCCTCACCAGGAGATCTTACTATAGCAGATGGAGGTAAATTGCATTTACTTCTTTTTTTTTTTTTTCTGGTTTTATATACAATTTGAAATATTTTCATCAAACTGGTTAACATAGTCTTCATGGCTTTTTCTTATTGTGTTAAGACATTTATATTCTACATTTAATAAGTTTCACCTGTACCCTTCTAAGATGCACCATATAAATTGTATTTACTTCTTTACTTAGTGTTATTGTAAATTCACATTGTAATGATACTATGAGATCAATAAAGTATTATATACTCTTAGAATAGTTCAGGTGTATATTAAATTTTTTGAATACAGTTGTACTCATTATGGGACATAGTAGTTGTTTGGGAATTTAACAGTACCTTTTTTTAAATTTAAGAATAATAGGGTACGATTAGGTTTCCTTAATTGCCTTAATTAGATGAAGTCTAAGTTATAGTTTAACAGTATTTTTAATTGTTGCAAATCTTTACACAGTGATTCACTGGGCTTTTATAGAATAGAGGTTTTCATGACTATGTGGCTTGATTATTTCTCTTTTGTGGGAAATTTCATCATTAAAGTGTTAATTCATAATACAGTCGACTTCTTATTAGTCCTCTATGTATACTAGGAATCATTCTTGACCACCCAGTTTCTACAAAGCTTTTTTGTGCAAGATCTTGCTGCTTCTTCCTTCCGTTATTAAGACAAGAAACACAGTCATGAGGTTACGCTGTTTCCCACTAGCACCCAAGAGGAATAATGCCTCACCCTCCCAGTTCAACTGGAATGAGGAAGTAGTTTTTTCTTAATATGAATGATTATAGTTTGATTTCAAATTATAATACTGGAAATAGATTTTGTGCTTTACTAGGTGAACAAAATCTAAAAGTTATAGCATTGCCATATTGAATTTTTTAAATATATGTTCCTTCCTAATGAATTCAGGAAAATTTTGATTCTAATTAAATTGATATAAATTTAATACCGAAGGTATTGATTAAAGGAGTTTATAATATTTAGGTTCTCATGGATTCAGTTTGGCTTTTGCTTTATTAAGTTCATTGAATTTTTGCCAGCGTGGATGATGTATGAGACACGGAAATCCAGAGTTGTATTTTCTGTGCAAGTGTAGTTCTGTTTAATATAGGGAACATTGTGGCTATTTATTCTACTACTATGTCCTACTTACTACTTACTTTGAACTGCCTTTTAAGTTTGTTGTAATGTTTTCCAGAGCTGTAATTAAAAGAAAACTTTTTTTATAATGAGAAATCTGGCTATTTGTATCCCACATAATAAAATTGAGGAAAAAGTTTTAAAGTAGAGAAATGTAGCTACTTTTGTGAGCTTCATACAGTATCTTTTTAGTGTTTATTATTATCATTATTTTATTGACCCGATTTTCTTTAAATATAGATGGTCAACTGATGGAGGGTGATAAAATTTATTGGCCCACTCAATCAGCTTTAACCACACGTTTGAGGCGTCTCATCACTGCATATCAGCGTACTAATAAAAACAGACAGATTCAGCAGATACAACCAACTTTCTCAGTGCCTGCCAGTGTGATGCAGCCTCTGTATGAAGAAGCCACTCTTAATCCTAAAATGGCAGCCAAGATAGAAAGACAGCAGAGGTAAGACAATATAGATTTAGTTATTTTTTAATATGTAGTATCTGAATATAGTTCATTCTAAAGGCTGTCAGCATGTGATTGTCATGCTTTGTGAAAAACATATGTAGAGAAGTTGGTCAAAGCAAAGAGCTTTATGCACATATGCACCTATACTCACACACTTATGTATGCATAAATATGGTAAAGCTTACAGAGATTATTACGTCTCATAGTTACTGGCCATGCTTTAATCATTCTTTGTCAGTTTAGGAACACTGAGATATTAAAAATGAAGGTGCAGGCCAGCTGCCGTGTCTCACACCTGTGATCCTAGCACTCTGGGAGACCAAGGCGGTGAATCACTTGAGGTCCGGAGTTTGAGTCCAGCCGGAGCAAGAGCAAGATCCTGTCTCTATTAAAAATACAAAAACTAGCCAGGCAGATGCCTGGTAGTTCCAGGTGCTAGAGGGGCTGAGGCAAGAGGATGGCCTTAGCTCAACAGATTGAGGTTGCTGTGAGCTGTGATGATATCCACAGCACTCTACCCTAGGTGAAAGAGTAAGATAATGTCTTAAGAAAAGAAAAGGAAGTACCGAGCAAACTCAAGAATTATCAATAGAAGTTTAAGTTATATGAAATAAATTTCATTCCATTGTATTTTACTTTAAGACGTTTATGAAATGTAAGAATGTATGGAAGGCAAGTCCACTTCTGCTTTATACAGAAGGTGAACTCTAGAACTACTGATGTCAAAGGGAAAAAATTGCAAGAGACTTGTTGGGTAAACAGGCAAACTTCTCTCATGTCACAAGCTTTGTCTTAGGAAGGATAGAATACATGGAAAACAATAGCAATGATTAGCAATAACCTGGCCTCTTTGTTAAATGAGTCTTTGGATGTTCTCTGGAAGATAAATCATTGTTCATTTGCTGCATTTTTCCAGCACATTTATTATAGCCAGAATTTAGTCAGTCTGAAAATTAAGATGTTAGGGGCTAGGCGCAGTGGCTCACGCCTGTAATCCTAGCACTCTGAGAAGCTAGGCAGGTGGATTACTTGAGCTCAGGAGTTCAAGACCAGCCTGAGCAAGAGCAAAACCCCAGTCTCTAAAAAATAACCAGGAGTTGTGACAGGTGCCTATAATAAGTCCCTGCTACTTGGGAGGCTGAGGCACGCGGTTAGCTTGGGCCTAAGAGTTTGAGGTTGCTGTGAGATATGATGCCATGGCACTGTACCCAGGATGACAGAGTAAGACTCTGTCTCAAAAAAGAGAGAGAGAGAGAGAAAATTAAGATTTTAGCTATCCTAGCCATAATTTTTAAATAATATTAGTTCTGGAAAAATATTATTTCAATTATTTATTGTTACGTAACAAACCACCCCAAAACACATTGACCTAAAATAGCATTAATTTTTTATTTCTGTACATGCCATGAGTTGACCTCATGGTTCTTCTGCTTCATATGCTGCTGACTGGATTTCTAAGATCACTGGAAGATTCAAAGCAGACTTGCTCCCAGGTCTTGCCGTTACCAGTAGCTGTGGATGGAAACACAGATTCCAGGAGGGACCATTCTAAGCAATAAAGGCAGAAGCGGCAGATTTCTTAAGGCCCAGATCCACCAGTTACAAAGTGTCACTTCAGCCACTGTCCATTTGTCACAGGCCCAGCACACATTAAGGGAAAAGGAAATAGATTCCCACCTCTTAAGGGGAAGAGTAGAAAAGAATTTTTAAGGTGCCACAAACATTTTCCCCCAATATATCATATCTAGATTAATCTTACTAAAATACTATTAATAGTTTTATCATGGCATTCAATGGTGACTCCTTATTTAGTGTAGGCATAAAGTCTTAAGTACCTAAGTTCTTCAGTTTAGGTTTTAGCATATGTTTCTTTTGTTTGTTTGTTTGTTTTTACTAGTTTTTTTTCTTTTTGAGACTGAGCCTCACTTTGTTGCCAGGCTCAAGTACCATGGTGTCAGCTTAGCGTACAGCAAACTCAGACTCCGGGGTTCAAGCAATCTTCCTGCCTCAGCCTCCTGAGTAGCTGAGACTGCAGGTACCCACCACAACACCCAACTAATTTTTTTCTATTTTTGTAGAGATGAGGTCTCATTCTTGCTCAGGCTGGTTTCAAACTCCTGAGCTCAAGTGATCCTCCAACTTTGACCTCCCAGAGTTTGGGATTATAGGTGTGAGCCACATTTCTAACTTTATCCACTACTACTCCCTCAGCCAGAATGTCCAACTTATTCTTAACTCAGCATCCTAGCTTATGCTGTTCCTATCATCTAGAATAATCTTCTCCCTACCTGTTAGTTCACAGCTAGCTCATCCTTTGTAGCTCAGCACATGGCCCATTTTCTGTGTACCTTTTTTTTTTGTCTAGTCTAGCTCATAGTATTCCCTCCATTTTTTGTACCTATATAGTGACTTAGCTAAATGACTATTCATTTGTCTCAATAATAAACTATTATGAGATTCATCTTTTCTGTATCTTATCTTTCTAAGTGGTAAATACTTTTAGGGTAAGCACTATGTCATATTTTTGTGTGTCCTGTGTAGTTTCAATTAATTTTTTTCTTTCCACTTTTATTATCAAACAAGGTTTAATATAAACTTGACTAGTTTCCCAGGCTGTTTTTTTTACTACATCATTATATTAATCTTGTTAATGTATCATTGTGATTAAAAATGGTTTGTTAACATTTCTTGAAGGTCTTTTCTATATGCTTTTTCCCATTTATACAACAATCTTCTAAGTTAAGCAAGAAAAGTTTCTGTAAATAGACTAAGGTTTGGAGATCTATGGTCTATAATGATAATATTATCCTCTTTAAGTATCAGGAGTTTTCAACTAAAGAGACATTACTATATGATTAGCAATCAGAACATTTCATAATCTTACCAAACCCTATCTTGTTTTATCCCCAGTATGAGCCACATCCTTTGTCAATCTGAAGTACTCATTATCTCCTCAAAATGCAGAGGATTTCCTCGTTGCTGATTCTGTGCTCTCTTCCTAGCATTCCCTCCCCTAACCCTAGCCTTGTCCCATCTAAAACGGTACTTACTCTGCGATACCTTTCTTGACTGCTCAAGTCTGAACTGATCTTTCCATCTTTTGTGCTCTACTAAAACTTTCAATTTCTACTACATAATAGATGTGTTTGAAAATATTTCATATTGTCTCCTGAAGGGTAGGATCATCTTATATAATAATCTTACATGCCATGCATATTTTCTCACTAAAAATGCAAAGAACTATCATCGTCTGAAGGAACAGTATATATTAACAGAAGTGCAGTTGGGTGGATGAGTCAAATAGCATTTAAAAATGTATTTATGACAAATGAATAGTCATTTAGCTAAGTCACTATATAAGTACAAAAAATGGAGGGAATACTGTGAGCTAGACTAGATAAAAAAAAGTAGCAATAACCTTGTAGTTAGTCCTTTAAAGTTTGAGGCACTTGAAATGTTTTAGATATGTGTTCTAGTTGTTGTATTCAGTAGTAATAAATATTTATTTTAGAGACTGATGAGATTTTTTTCTTTAATCTGATTCTAAATAGATGGACAAGAAGAGAAGAAGCTGACTTTTACAGGGTTGTGTCTACATTTGGAGTAGTTTTTGACCCTGACAGAGGCCAATTTGACTGGACAAAATTTAGGGCTATGGCTAGGCTGCATAAGAAAACTGATGATAGTTTGGAGAAATACTTATACGCATTCATGTCCATGTGTCGGAGGGTTTGTCATCTCCCTTCCAAAGAAGGTATGTATGAAAATTTTTTTCCTTCTTTCAGTCAAAGAAACAACATTACTAAATTTCAGAAAATTTCATTGTATCTCATTTATGTGAAATTTCAATATTATCTAATTGAACACGTCAACAATTTTTTTTAGAATTGCAAATAAACTATGCTTAAAGATCCCCTATTCTTTTAATTCTGCTATTAAAATGAGAGCTAAAGAGAACAAAGGTATACACTGAGTATTAAGAAGATAGCTAGTGTTTAGTGTAGATTTATGATTAGGAGGAAGTGGAAGATAAGGGATTGGTTTTGGGTAAAGAGAGCCTATATTTTGAGTTCATCTTCTGGGACTTGTGCAAGAGGGATTGTGTGCCTGAATGATTTTGCCAGGAATGAGGCCCCTACTCATAAGACATTTCAAATAATTTTCTAGAAAATACCTCCACCCAGGGCTATCTTCAGAAAAGACAACTAATCAGCGATGGTTTTGCAAGTCAACTAAGGAACTGTTCTGGGATTTATTTCATTGTCTTCAAAGCCCAGTGAAATAGCTTGTCTTTTCAGCAGTTGCTTTTCTAATGCTGTGTAATAAGCTGTTATAAGTTGGCTCCATTCTTTGTGGAGTATGATTTCTGACTATTAAACCCAGTGGCATTCTGTTCTTACTTTGTAGTAAAAAGATAAGTGCTTTAAGAAGGACTTAAAACACAGGTTTTACGTAGGTTTCTTTACTACTTCTTTTAATGCTATTTCCTAACAGATTTGTTATCAGTTCACTGAATAAAGTAGCCAATCACTTGGTTACCCAAATACCAGGTATTTTGGGGTAGGTTTCCATCTGCTTTCAGGACTATTGGAATATCATAAATGAGTTTAAAAAGAAAGGTAAGGAAGAGTATTGGGTCTTTTGATACTTATGGTTGCCAGGAGACTCTCTCTTTTTTTTTTTTTCCCTCAATTCTCATCACCAATATAGTGCCATGAATAAATTCGTCACTTTTGATTCTAGTTTTAAAAGAAAAAGGAGAGGATTTATTACTGAGTTATCATTGAAAGGTAGGGCTAATTTATTAGAAATGAGATTTGGAAGCCAGGCATGGTGGCTCATGCCTGTAATCCCAGCACTTGGGAGGCTGAGGCAGGTAGATTGCCTGAGTTCATGAGTTTGAGACCAATCTGAGCAAGAGAGAGACCCCATCTCTATAAAATAGCTGGGCACTGTGGTGGGTGCCTGTAGTCTCAGCTACCTGAGGCTGAGGCAAGATAATCGCTTGAGCCCAAGAGTTTGAGGTTGCTGTGAGCTAAGATGCCATGGCACTCTACCATGAGTGACCAAGTGAGACTCTGTCTCAAAAAAAAAAAAAAAGAAAAGAAATGAGATTTGGAGCAAGAACCATGACATTGTCACTCAGGTTAGGTCTCCACTAGAGGAGGCTATGGGTAACTGGAAGCAGGTGGTACCCTGTGTGGGCACGTCGCCAATAGGCACGTCAAAGCAGAGACAGCAGGACAGAAGAAACACAAAGCTGAACGTTAGCTACTCAGCAGACATCATGTTGTATTTGGTGGTTACACATGGACTGAGGTTGAACCTTATCTGGCCAGGAATGAGTACTCTGTGTCTATCATTGACGGAAGTAAAAGTTAAAGACCCACAGTCCATTGAGTGTGTGTGTTACTGCATTTTACAGCTTCTGGCTGACTCAAATTGGCCCAAGTAGTGAAAATTTGGAGAAAAAGAGAGAAAATGTAGTTGGAGCAAATCACTGGGTTCTGCCTGCAGCAGAATTCCCTGGGCTTTGGAATAGCCTAATGTATGATGAGGAATCACCTCCTTGATTACGTGATACAACCTTATTGTGTCAGACAAGAATGTCAATGGCAGCCTCCCCACCTAGAACCAATGGTGCTGCTACACTGTCCCCCGCACTGGAAAAACATCCTTGTGTAAAGCATTAGACCAGAAACTGACCATTAGATTTTCCAGTAGGTACTAGTTTTAAATGTCCTACATATTAGAAGATAAACAGCTTGTCATTTTCACTGTGTTTAAAGGGTAATTCGAATTGTTTGTCTCTATGTAAAGACCATTAGACTTTCAAGCAGGTATGAGCCATTTTCTAAATGGCTTTTGGAGAGTGCCAAACTGGTAACTGAGTTGTTCCAGAAGATGCAGGATTCGACTGGTGATAGTGATGCTGTGGTGTCTGTGCTGACTGGTGAGGCCGAGAGTCTGATAGCTTCCATAATGCCTACGGGGCGAGTGTCACGAAAGCAGACAGTGTTGATGTGGTTAATGCTGTCTTGACCCAAATTGATCAGAGTAAAAGGCAGCCCACCATAGTGATTCCAACCTCTTCCAGCGTCTCTGAGAAGACGGAAAGGGCTGACATCAGGCAGCACTTGGAGCCCGCCTCTGAAGTAGCCTTCTTCAAAATCTACCTTTCTGGGTGGCACCCACAACTCAATGGGTAGGGTGCAGGCCACATACACCCAGGCTGGCAGGGGCCAGCTAAAACAACGACAACTGTAACAACAACAAAAAAATAGCCGGGAGTGGCTCCTGTGGCTCAGTGGGTAGGGCGCTGGCCTCATATACCAAGGGTGGCAGGTTCAAACCCATCCCTGCCCAAACTGCAATCAAAAATGGCCGGGTGTTGTGGTGGGCGCCTGTAGTCCCAGCTACTTGGGAGGCTGAGGCAGGAGAATTGCCTAAGCCCAGGAGCTGGAGGTTGTGAGCTGTGATGCCACAGCACTCCTCTGGGGGCGACAGAGTGAGACTGTGTCTCTAAAAAAAAAAAGTAGCCGGGTGTTGTGTTGTGTGCTTGTAGTCCCAGCTACTTGGAAGCTGAAGCAAAAGAATCACTTAAGCCCAAGAGTTTGAGGTTGCTGTGAGCTGTGACTCCATGGTACTCTACCCAGGGCAACAGCTTGAGACTCTGACTCAAAGAAAAAAATTTTTTTAAATCTACCTGTCTTAGGCCAGGTGCAGTAGTTCATGTCTATAATCCCAACACTTGGGAGGCCAAGGAGGGTGAATTGCCTGAGCTCACAGGTTCAAGACCAGCCTGAGCAAGAATGAGACCCCACCTCTTAAAATAGCTAGGTGTTGTGGTAGGCACCTGTAGTCCCTGCTACTTGGGAGGCTGAGGCAAGTGAATCACTTAAGCCCAAGTGTTTGAGGTTGCTGTGAGCTATGACGCCACGGGACTCTACCAAGGGCAACAAGTAAGACTCTGTCTCAACAACAACAAAAGAACTACCTTTCTTGTTTGGACAAAGCCTGAGGGACCGGGTCCTAAGGAAATTCCCTCTTTGGCTCATACATTATATATCCATCCGCCCTACCCCCCATCGCTATCAAGAGCTCCAGGCCCTGTCTCCAAGCAGTTTGAAAAAATGAAGAAGCTTTCGAGTTACAGTTGACCCTAGACTTTCCCAGCTGGTAGCTCCATCTAATGGAGAACATACAGCAAATGATACTCCCTGCTTGCAGCATGATGGATGCTGCTCTGAAAATCACCTCTGTAAAATCTACTTAGATTTACAAGCCAGAAACCCATGAGGCCAAGCTTTGTTGAAAGAAGTGTGCTGAATGTACTTTTTTTTGAGACAGAGTCTTACTATGTCACCCTCAGTAGAGTGCCATGGCATCACAGCTCACAGCAACCTCAAACTCTCAGGCTTAAGTGATTCTCTTGCCTTAGCCTCCCAAGTAGCTGGGACTATAGGTGCTAACCTTAAGAATTTACATTTTTA
Source organism: Perodicticus potto (assembly GCA_963574655.1). Classification (NCBI taxonomy): domain Eukaryota; kingdom Metazoa; phylum Chordata; class Mammalia; order Primates; family Lorisidae; genus Perodicticus; species Perodicticus potto. Next base: position 9,836 of record CAUYRH010009128.1, read on the forward strand.
AAAATGTCCTCCATATTAGAAGATAAATAGCTTGTCATTTTCACTGTTTTTAAAAAATAATTCAAGTTATTTGTCTTCATGTAAAGAACTGTCTAAGCCTGTTTATTCCTATCCTGCCTCCAGTCAACTAGACACATAATGCTAAAAAGTTTTATATAAAAATAAGAGTAATACAGTTATTATAGAAAAAGAGAAACTGTATCACCCCAAAGAAGCAAGTAATTTATAGCATTAAAAAATGTGCACATTACATAAGCTAGAAGGTGGCAGTTGCTTTCTGCTGTCAGCTTGTTTTATTTAGTGCAAAAGCTGGGCGCAGTGGCTCACGCCTGTAATCCTAGCATTTGGGAGGCCAAAGGCGGGCGGATTGCTTGAGCTCAGTGGTTCAAGACTAGCCTGAGCAAGAGCGAGACCCCGTCTCTAAAAATAGCTGGGCGTTATGGTGGGTGCCTGTAGTCCCAGCTACTTAGGAGGCTGAGGGAAGAAATCACTTGAGCCCAAGAGTTTGAGATTGCTGTGAGCTATGACACTGCAGCACTGTACCGAGGGCTACAAAGTGAGACTCTGTCTCAAATAAAAAAAAAGAATAAGAAGAATATTTAGTGCAAAAATGCTTTGGAGACTATTTAGTGAATAAGAAAAACCTATTTCTGCTCTGAGAAAAATTTCTAGGTGAAGTGTTCTTTTAGAATAATCAGAAATGACCTGATTTATATGCAGAACCCAGATCCTTAATATTCATATGAAATGTGTGCTGGCCATGCCTGGTAAGCAGTGCAGGTACAGGAGCATTACTTAGATGTTTCTACCCATTGTTTTGTTTTTTCAGTAACATTGCTCACATCTCAAATGAAGATTCATATTAATAGGATGTAAAATAAATGAGTTAATAATCAGTATATCTCAAAGAATTTTATGTTTTGGATTTGTCTCCTGCTAAAATAAATTTCATGTCAATGCTTTGTAAAACCATGTGAGTGAGATTGTGTTTCAGAGTTCCCCAACCTTCCTCAGTTCATAGTACCCTTAATGTCTTCAGTAATTTTTTTCCCAGGCCTCAAGGCCAAAAGAAATACTTACTGTATTATTTAATTGATAATTAGATCAATAGGTAAAAAAAAAAGTACTTATGTCTGAACAGTCTAGCAATTGTTTGAAAACATATATCAAGGGTAGTGCCTGTGGCTCAATGAGTAGGGCGCTGGCCCCATATACTGAGGGTGGCAGGTTCCAACCTGGCCCTGGCCAGACTGCAGTAAAAAAATAGCTGGGCATTATGGTGGGCACCTGTGGTCCCAGCTACTCGTGAGGCTGAGGCAAGAGAATCACTTAAGCCCAAGAACTGGAGGTTGCTGTAAGCTGTGACGCCATAGCACTCTACTGAGGGTGATAAAGTGAGACTCTGTCTCTTAAAAAAAAAAAAAGAAAAGAAAGAAAACATATATCAAAAAAATAACAATACTTCTATTTCTTCTTTAAATAGCCACAATCTGATGAGATGTGTGTACTGGCACCATTTTCCCAATCTCAGAAGTAGACTGGGTACTTCTACCCATGTTTCCTATTCCATATTGACTTTTTCTTTTCTCATGTAGGAAATTTGTTCATAGAAAGGCCACAAGTTTTGTGCCCCTCATCACAATGACCCCAAATTCCTGTTGGATGTGTTATAAACCATATTGATTTTTGCATGGTGCTTGATTTTTCTTTCAATGTTTTTTTGCTGTGAACTACTTTTAGACTTATAGAAAAGTTACAAAAAAATATACAGGGAGTTTCCATATATCCCTATCACTTTCCCTTTCTTAATCTTAAAATCTTGCATGACTAATTATGACATAATTTTTAGAGCAAGAAACTAATTTTAGTATAAGGCCATTAACTAAACCAAATACTTATTTGACTTTTACCAGTTTTTCTACTAACGTTTTTTCCTGTTTCAAGACCCTTCAGTGTATTTGGTTGTTCTGTAACAAGTTCTCAGATAGTCCTTATCTTTCCTGGCCTTGATATTTTTGAAAAGTTTTAGTTACTTTACCATATAATCCCTCAATTTGAGTTTGTCTTGTGTTTTTCACATGACTGAATTGAGGCTGTGCATTCTGGGCAAGAGTACACAGAAAAGATACTGTGTCCTTCTCAGAATACTGTGTGGTTCATAACATCAGTATGTCTTATGACTGATGGTGATGACTTTAATCACTTAGTAAAGTAGTATATGCGACATTTCTTTCTTTCTTTTTTTTTTTTTTTTTTTTTTGTAGAGACAGAGTCTCACTTTATCACCTTCAGTAGAGTGCCGTGGCATCACACAGCTCACAGCAACCTCCAACTCCTGGGCTTAGGCGATTCTCTTGCCTTAGCCTCCCGAGCAACTGGGACTACAGGCACCCGCTGCAACGCCCGGCTATTTTTTTGTTGGAGTTCGGCTGGGGCTGGGTTTGAACCTGCCACCCTCGGTATATGGGGCTGGCGCCTGACTAACTGAGCCATAGGCGCCGCCCAGCTACATTTCTTCACTATAAAATTACTGTTTCTTCCCCTGTTGTTACCAAATATCTGGAGGAGCTTCACTAAGCCTGTTTTTTCTCAAACCTTAGCTCATTGATTTTAGCACTTAACAGATACTAAATCTTATCTACAACAGCTTTTACTGTGGAATTCTGCTGCAAGGAAAAAATGTATCTTCTGTCTCTTGAATAAGCTACTTATTCATATTAGTGTGGATTCTTGGATATTCATTTTATCCTATAAGTTATAATCCAGTACACACACCCTATTATTATTTATTGTTTAGATTGTTCCTAATTCCGCAGTTATGAGCTCCTCAGTTTGGTCTCTCCATTATTTCAACAAGCCCTTATCTTTTTTTTAATTCTTCCCAAGTGCCAGTAACCCACTTTTCAAGGGTATACCTGTTCTAAAGCGATGTAGCATGATCTAATGTTGAAACTGAACTACTAGCTTGGTGCCTGTGGCTCAACGGCCTAAGGCGCCAGCCACGTACTCCTGAGCTGGCGGGTTCGAATCCAGCCCAGGCCCGCCA
>CAUYRH010009132.1:0-11091 GCA_963574655.1 Perodicticus potto
CTTTATATAGTGATTAAGAAAATGCTATGAGGGCTATCTCTCACAGTACGATCAAAATGTTTCTGATTGTATATGAAGCACATTCTGCCCTATGATTGCACCAATGTACACAATTATGATTGGATAAAATTATTAAAAAAAAAAAAAACAAAGATTGCCTGAGAGTAAAAGGTCTGTTATCTAACCCAGACTTATATATGTATGTATATATATATATATATATATATATATATATATACAACACACACACAGTGACACAATGAAATGTTAGCTCAAATGTTGTAAATAGAGTAACATTTCACATCCTTCGCAGTCTCCAATCTAACAAGTTACCTTCCCCCAGGAGCACGGGGTGTGGTGGAGCTTATGTTGGTTGAATATTATTAACGGAGCTAGAAGACCCATCAGCATTCACTGTGCATTCTGGTAAGTGCTTTGGCAGAAACAAACCAGAGTATATGAGAAGTCAGAGCGGGAACAAGCAATAAAAAGGGAAAAAAACTTTCCTAATAAAATGAAATAACATGCATTAAAGGTACAGGATAATTATGCGATTCATTCAGATAGCACTGAGATTATTACTTATGAAGCAGAAACAATGTGAGCAATAACAACAGGATTAATATTTCCAGAGCTCCTAAGTTCCATGTACTTGATACTTTATATGTATTAACTCCTTTAATCTTCCCTATATCCCTGTTAGAGAGATAATGATTATCTACATTTCACAGATGAGGAACTCAAATCACATGCCAAAAATAGATAATGAAGAAACAGTGGAAGTAGCATTCAAACCCAAGTCTGCTAAAGTGCCAAATTGGTACACTTTCTATTAGACCAGGAAGCTGAGTAATTAAATATTATAGTAATAATTTTGACATGACATTTCTAACAGTTTCTATGTTTTCTATTTTAGATAAATGACATTTTTCTTTTTGTCCACTCCAGGCAGAATTAACATTGGTCTTAATTTTCTCTCCACAGTAAATTTTGAACATAACTCAAATAGGTGATAAAATAAGAGTATGTTGTTAACTCCAAGGTTATTTCAAATGTTCATCTGATTATTTTTTTTAATTTGGTGGTTCCCCTCAGAGCTCTCTTTCATTACTAGGAAAAGATAGGGGCTAAATATGAATATCAAAATAGCTAACATGAATAGCTTTTCTTTCCTTTTTCTTTCTTTCTTTTTCTTTTTTTTTTTTTTTTTTTTTTTTTTTTTTTGGTTTGTTTATTTTTGAGATAGACTAGTGTGTCATGGAATCAGCCTACCTCACAGCTAGCTCCTGGGTTCAAGCGATCGTCCTACTTCAGCCTCCTGAGTAGCTGGGACTACAAGCAACTGCCACAATGCCTGGCTCATTTTTTTTCTATTTTTAATACAGATGGAGTATTGCTCTTGTTCAGACTGGTCTTTAACTTCTGAGCTCAAGTGATCCTCCCACCTCAGACTCTCTGAGTGTCAGGATTATGGGTGTGAACCACTGTGCCCAGCCTCTAAAATGAATGTCAAAGTAAAAATACATTGATACAAACTATCTACTATGAAAGACGTCAAATTTTCTTAGAAGACATTAATCGCCTACTAAACTGAATGATGTAACTCACGAATGAATAAATAAATATGATGTGCCCATATAAAGGAAAATTATTCATTCATAAGAAAAAAATTAAGTACTGAACATAATACAATATGGACAGCGGTCAGATAGTTAAGTTCATGAGTTCGTCCTAGAAAAAGTACCATATATCTCATTACTGAATATCACTATGGTCACCATCGATGTACTCCCTTTGGGAAGCTATTCATTGACACCAGTGCCTAGACCACCCTTCAGAGCAACTTTGGAACTCTTTTTCTGGAAGGGCCACCAGAACTCTCATCAGGTGAAGGTCTAACAATTAAGCTCATGAACTCATCCTAGAAAAAGTGCTTTGAAGAGCAGACTAGATGCTGATGTTGATGCATAGATTCCCAAGGGGAGAACTTGTAAGATGACCACAGTGATATTCAGCAATGAGGTTTATAGCAGCTTTTCTAGGATGAGTTTGTGAACTTAATTATCGAAACGTATATCTTGAAAACATATGGCCAGTGAAAAAAGACAGTCTAAAAGACAATTATGCCTTAGCCTCCTAAGCAGCTTGGACTATAGGTACCTGCCACAAACCAGAAAACTTTTCCATTTTTGCTAGAGATGAGGTCTCGCTCTTGTTCAGGGTGGTCTGGAACTCCTGAGCTCAAGAGATCCTCCCACCTTGACCTCCCAGATTGCTAGAATTACAGATGTGAGCCATTGTGCCTGGCCTTAGAAAACATTTTTTTCTTTAAAAAATACCTTGTACAATGTACCACAATTTATGATAATGTATCTTAACAAAATCTTCATCTTTGTCAATGCAAAATAACTAATGTGAAATTGACTTATTTTCTGTGGTAGGAGAAAAAAGTGAGTAACCTGTGCTAGTTCACATAGCTGTAGGAGGTGGTGGCAGCTGGTTTTCCTCCTGAATGGTCCAGCTGGGTCACAGCCTTCACACTGCTAATAATGCAAAGTGAATAAGTCGCACATTGAATGCCACGGTTTTACCTCCAAAACTTTATTATATCCAATCTTCCATAAGCTTGTTATAACTCATCTTTTCAACCTATTATTTGCTTATCACATTTCTCATTAATGAGTTGCTTCTTTGGTTTCTCTACCAAAAATTCTTTTTGCATGGGTTGTGATTATAAACAGATTTGGAAATGAAGCCGTTATGACAGAATGATGAATACTTCAGACACCAAAATAAGATTTCATATATTTAGCTGGATAGAGGGAATGAAAATTTTCCTTTTATTTGTATACAATAAGGCTGAGAGAAAGGAATCACGCTCTCTCTTCAATATTTTTCCAGCACTTACTGTGTGGATCATCTTGATAAACCTATTCTCTGTTAAATTTATTCTGTCTTCATCCAATCCGCGATGAGCTGCAATAAATATTTATTTATAGTCAAACTTTCAAATGACTTCCTGAGTTGATCTCTCTAAAATCACTGGCCAAGGGAAAGCTGTATGATCATGTTATATTATAGAGGTGATAAATTTACTGCCTCTGAGCCAGGGCTTCTCTTTTCTTCTTCCTGTCCTCTCTACCAAGTTAAATCTTAATGACACTCAAAACCACTCAGTTTCTTGTCTTACTGGAAGTTACTTCTGATCATATTTGCTCCCATCAGAGGTAATGTGATTTAAAGTTTCAGCTCTGGAGGCAAACATATCTGGATTGAAATCTTGACTTCATATGTCACCAAGTGTGTAAATTTGTCAAGTGGATTAACATCTCTGGTCTAAGTTCCTTCATAAAAACAATGAGAATTCTTTCAACATATATCTCAAAAAAAAAAAAAAATTTTCAGGTGGCACCTGTGGCTCAAAGGAGTAGGACGCCAGCCCCATATGCCAGAGATGGCAGGTTCAAACCCAGCCCCGGCCAAAACTGCAAAAAAAAAAAAAAAAAAAAAAAAAGAAAAACCTCAGAAGGGGCTCAGGTTAAATTGTTCATACATTTTAGTTTCAATTTTTTGCCTGTAATTATTTATTTATTTATTTATTTACTGCCTAGAAGGCACCACCAGTTTGCAGTGAGGAAATATAGCCTTGATTTTTGAGAGCACTGCTAGAGATTTTTCTTCATATCCTTGGCATCTTATCTGAAGGACTTTCATGATGTCACAAGTAATTACTATCTGGTTAGGTATACTTCCTGTTTAGTTCCATCACACAACAAGTATTTATTAGGAGTCTTTCCTGTTTCAGGAACTTAGATATATCAAAGAACAAAGAAGATAAAGATCTTAGTTCTAATAGTGCTTACACTCTAGCACACAATAAACAATGCACATCATAAAGAAACCACAATTTATAGCAGAAGTTAATAAATAGTGTGGGATAAGAATCACAGAACAAGGGGCAAGAATCAGTTATAACTTTAGATAGGTAGCAGGGAAGGGCCTCACTGAGAAGATTAAATTTGGGTCAGACAACAGGAACAGTACAGAGGGAGTAATGTGGATATTTAAGCAAGAAAATTCCTTGTAGCGGCTGAAAAATCAGAGTAAAAACCTGAAAATACAGCATAGCTGGGTATATTCAAAAAGCAGAGGGAAGATAGGGTTTCCAGAATAGATGAAGGCGGGGAGGGGAATAGTAAAAAATGTCAACAGAGGGGTAAGTGGATTGCTATTTAAGTTTTGTAGGCACTATAATGAATTTGACAGCATTATCTACGCCAAACCTTTGTTGATTACATTTGTCAATTTTAGTAGTTAATGCCATTGTAAAATAAGAATTAGATTAAGTATGAACAAAGAGCCATGGGGATGTTAAACAGAGATGGTTAGATTTTTAAAAGAGGTAACAGTTTCTCCTACATTATTGATTACTCTCTTTCTTTTCATGGGGCCTGTACTTCAAAGCGACACTTCTCTTTAATGGAGGAGGTGAATTCAGATTGCATCACAAGATAAAGAAAGCTGCTGTCTTCTGCTAACATTTACTTAAAGTAAAGGAGATTTTAGAAAAGGTAGCAAAGGGGATTTCTATTGTTTCTAGTTTCCATCACAACTTATTGGCATAAAGGATCTCATTTGTCTTTGCAACCAAGAAAAAAGCATAATTTTTTATCATGATGTATCCACAACAATCAGAAACATGGTAGATGAAGGATCCTAGATTTTATCTTATATTAGTTTTAGTTCCATACTTATCTTAATATCTGCATAAAAAATTGTTTCATAGCTTAGTTCTACACCAGTCTAATCACTCCAGGAAATAATCGCAATGCCTCCTTCTGAGATTTGCTGTGCAGTTTGTCATAGCTATCCAGGATGCCTAGAGTGGAGTAGCCACTCACTAATGACCCAGGAGACTACTGTATTAATTACCACAATCCTTGGAAGGCATGTCCAGCTTCTACATTCCAGACCCTGTTACTCTGTCTTCCTGTTTTCTGTTTCCCAAGGCTACATGTACCAGAATTATACATCTTTGTTCTGTTTTATGTACAACAATCAGAAGTGCAGATTGACAAACTGGACCACACTCCAACTTGGGTAAGAATAGTATTATTCATCACCTAGCCAGCCCCACCACACACCCACAAATGAAGACTGAATTTTATTTCAAAGCTGATCGTCATAATAACTATTAAATCTATTTGGCCCATTTAGACAAAGACAGGTTACTAATAAACACTACAGAATACTTTATTTTTTCTTTAAAAAATAAATGTATTTAATTTTTTTGCACCAATATGTGAATAAATCAAAGCAGGAAAGTTTCAGCTATCATACTTCTTGGTATTTATATGGAGGATTCAAAAACTTATGTCTGCCCTCCCCCAAACAAATACACAAAAATGTTTATATGGCAGCAGCTTTATCCATAATTGACAAAACTTGGAAACAAACAAAAGTCTACAGTAGGTGAGTGGATAACCAAAGTGTGGTACCTACAGACAGTGGAATGTTATGCTATCAAGCCATAAAAATACATGAGCAAAATGTGAATACATATTCCTAAACAAGAAAAGCCAATCTGACAAAGTTACATACCATATAATTCCAAATACATGGCATTGGTAAAAAGACAAAACTATAAACACAGTGAAAGGACTGGTGATTAGCGCAGGTTAATGGGGAGGAAGGAATAAATATTCAGAACACAGAGTACTTTTAGCACTGTAAAACTATAATGTATTGTGCTATAATTGTTCCCATTTACAGTATATGAGAGGATATGCATAGTTTGTATGAAAATATTGCTCCACTTTATATCAGGTACTTGAATCTTTTCAAATTTCCATATCTGAGGGAAGTCTGGGAACCAGTTCCCTGCAGGTACTAGGGGCTATTGTACTCTGGTGGGGAATTTGGATAACAGGGAAGGTATGCAAGTGTGTGGGCTATGAGTGAGTGGGAAATCTCTATACGTTCCTCTCATTCCTCTTGTTGAACCTAAAACAATTCTTGAAAAATTAAGTACTTAAAATTAAGAATGTAATTCTAGATAGAAAGGAAGGAAGGAAGGGAAGGAGGGAGGGAGGGAGAAAGGAAGGGAGAGAGGGAAGGAAAAAGAGGAGGGGGGAGAGAGGGAGGGAAAAAGTGGAGAGGGGAGAGGGAAGGAGGGAGGGAAAGAGGGGAATGGGAGGAAGGAGGGAAAAGAAAGGAAGGAAGGAAGGAAGGAAGGAAGGAAGGAAGGAAGGAAGGAAGGAAGGAAGGAAGGAAGAAAGAATTACACCATGAGAACAGCAGCATTTCACGTACATTTTTACAGTGTCTGATTATTTTTCCATTTCTGTCTTCTCTATGTCAATTCCGTTTCTTTCTCTGTTTGCCTCTTGGCCACATGTACATTGCAACTCATGGATTGCATTCTTGTCACGCACATTCTAATGTTTCTATGCCTCTGCATTTTGTATCTTCCTGAGACACAGAACTGAACTCTTCCTGAAGATCCCCTACTTGAAAGGTGTCAGTATGGAGTACTAGCTGTAGAGCAGGCTTGAGCTAAGTCACTTGGGTTATTAAAGTGTATCAAGACATCATTACAGCCCTCAGAAACCTGAAATCTATTTATCTCTGTTTCAGGAATAGCTCTTGCTTCACATCCCACACCAATTTTAGGCATGCATCAGTGGCCTGGGCTTCACTTCCTCTCTGATTTCAAGCCAAAGGAAAAGACCAGATCATATTCACTTTATCAGATTATTAACACACTTAATTATGTTGCCAGGATTATGAGGAAGGAAACTGTAGGTAAACATCAAATGTATTCTCACATGATATTCAAATAAAATAATATAATTATTATGATGAAGTTTGGGTTGATATAATCTGCCACTTATTTTTATCAATTAATTGGATTAGTGTGCCAAGAATATCATTATAGGATTGGAGTAGTAGGATGCAATAGGAAAAGACTTAAGGATTTTTTTTTTTAATATCAAGTTTGAAATTTGGGGACTACATTCTCAGCTTTCCAGATCCTGACAATTTTGACCTTACAGAAATGGTATAGCATTCAACTTCCATTTATTTTGAAGGTTGTTCACCCTCCACACTCTATACTCACTCTCAGTATTATAAGTCCTTCCAAGTAATAAAAAGTGAAATGACAGATCATAAATTCTAAGATGCAAAAGGCTTTTAAAGGTCATATTGCCCTCCTTTTTATGTGTTGGATAAATAGCTCCTATACTATATAAATTCAGCATAGGTGGCTGAGTATTGGCAAAGAATTTTTGATTGAATTCACTCAAAACTTGTTTAGAGAAATTATTTATCTGATGAACAGTTAAGTTACTTTAAAGTAATATTATTATTATTTTCTTGCCAGTTTGCTATAATTATTATAAGAATTGACTTTATTCTAACATTTCTAAGTAGAGTAATCAGACATTAATAAAACTGAATAAAATGGTTACATAATTTATGGTCAGTTATTTGGAGTAAGGGAAGGGAATATTTCCCCAGATCATAAAAGTGATAGAAAAAAATATTGTTAATTAAGAGTTAAATTGCAAGGTTAATATATACAGGCATTCCCTGGGTAAGAGACAACCCTACTTACAGTGTTCTACACTTATGAATGAGCTCCAAAGATTCCTCAGAAGGAAAAATTATAATTAAATAAAATAAACAATAATAAAAATAAATAAAATAACAACAGATGCCACAGAAATACAGGGAATTATCTCCAAATACTACCAGAACCTTTATGTCCAGAAATTTGACAATGTGAAGGAAATGGATCAATATTTGGAATGATACCCTCTCCCTAGACTTAGCCCAGATGAAATAGATCTCCTAAACAGACCAATTGCAAGCACTGAGATCAAAGAAATAATAAAAAATCTCCCAACAAAAAATGTCCTGGTCTGGATGGCTTCACACCAGAATTTTATCAAACTTTCAAAGAAGAGCTTATTCCTGTACTGCAGAAATTATTCCAAAAAATTGAGGAGGAAGAAATTTCCCCAATACGTTCTATGAAGCAAATATCACCCTGATACCAAAACCAGGTAAAGACCCAATTAAAAAGGAAAATTTCAGACCAATTTCACTAATGAATATAGATGCAAAAATTCTCAACAAAATCTTGGCCAATAGATTACAGCTTATCATCAAAAAAGTCATACATCATGATCAAGTAGGTTTCATCCCAGTGATGCAGGGTTGGTTTAATATTCAAAAGTTCATAAATGTTATTTACCGTATCAACAGAAACAAAACCAAGAACTACAAGATCCTCTCAATAGATGCAGAAAATGCATTCGATAACATCCAGCATCTTTTTCTATTTAGAACACTGAGGAGTATAGATATAGGTGGCACATTTCTTAAACTGATAGAGGCTATCTATAACAAACCCACGGCTAATATTTTACTGAATGGAGTAAAACTAAAAAGCTTTTCCTCTTAGAACTGGAACCAGACAAGGGTTTCATCTGTCACCATTGCTATTCAACATAGCGCTGGAAGTTCTAGCCAATACAATTAGACAGGACAAGAAAATAAAGGGCATCCAGATGGGTGCAGAGGAGGTCAAACTCTCCCTTTTTGCTGATGATATGATTTTATACTTAGAGAACCTCAAAGACTCAACTACAAGACTCTGGGAAGTCATCAAAAAATACAGTAATGTCTCAGGATATAAAATCAATGTCCACAAGTCAGATGCCTTCATATACACCAACAACAGTCAAGATGAGAGGTTAATCACAGACACTACTCCCTTCACCATAGCCACAAAGAAAATGAAATACTTAGGAATATACCTAACAAAAGAGGTGAAAGACCTCTATGAAGAAAATTATGAAACCCTAAGAAAGGAAATAGCAGAAGACTTTAACAAATGGAAGACTATACCATGCTCATGGCTGGGAAGAATCAACATTGTTAAAATGTCTATATTTCCTAGAGCAACTGACCGATTCAATGCCATCCCTATTAAAATACCAATATCCTACTTTCAAGACCTGGAAAACATGATTCTGTGACTTGTATGGAACAAAAAAAAAAAAAAAAACCCTATAGCTAAGGCAGTTCTCAGTAATAAAAACTAAGCTGGGGGGTATCACAATACCAGATTTTAGGCTGTATTACAAGGCAGTAGTGGTCAAGACAGCATGGTACTGGCATAAAAATAGAGACATAGATACTTGGAATCATATAGAAAACCAGAAAATGAAACAACAACTTAAAGCTATCTAATCTTCAATAAACCAGACAAGAACATTCACTGGGGGAAAGATTGATTCCCTATCAATTAATGGTGCTGTGAGAATTGGATATCCACATGCAAAAGACTGAAACTGGATGCACACCTTTCTCCACTTACAAAAATTGATTCAAGATGGATAAAGGACTTAAATTTAAGGCATGAGATGATAAAAATCCTCTAAGAAAGAATTGGAAACACACTGGAAGATATTGTCCTGGGGAAAGACTTTATGAGGAAGACTGCCATGGCAATAGCAACAACTGCAACAATAAACAAATGGGACTTAGTTAAACTGAAAAGCTTCTGTACAGCCAAGGAGACAACAACCAAAGCAAATAGATAACCTACCCAATGGTAAAGAATATTTGCACATTTTGAATCTGACAAAAGTTTAATATCCAGGATCTATACAGAACTTCAATTAATCTACAAGAAAAAAAACCAACAATCCCATACATCAATGGGGAAGAGAGATGAATAGAATCTTCTCTAAAGATGACAGATGAATGGCCAGTAAACACTTGAAAAAATGCTCATCATCCTGAATTATGACAGAAATGCAAATTAAAACCACCCTGAGATATCATCTAACTCCAGTGTGAATGGCCTATATCACAAAATCTGAAAATTGCAGATGCTGGTGGATGTGGAGAGAAAGAAACACTTTTACACTGTTGGTGGGACTGCAAACTAATACCATCTTTTTGGAAGGAAGTATGGAGAAAGCTCAAAGAACTCAACCTAGACCTCCCGTTTGATCCTGCAACCCCATTGCTGGGCATCTATCCAGAAGAAAAAAAAAAAGCAACTCGTATTATAGAGACACTTGTACTAGGCTGTTTATCGCAGCCCAATTTACAATTGCTAAAATGTGAAAACAGCCCAAATGTCCTTCAACCCAGGAATGGATTGGTAAGCTATGGTATATGTATACCATGGAATATTACTCAGCCATCAAAAACAATGGAGACTGCAGCGTTTGTACTAACTTGGATGGAGGTGGAACACATTATTCTTAGTGAAACATCACAGGAATAGAGAAGCATGAGTCCTATGTATTCAACATTGATATGAGGACGATAAAAGACAATTAATGACACAGTGGGGCATGGGGAAAAGAGAGAAGACAGAGAGAGAAGGAGGGAGGGGGCAAGGGAAAGAAAACAAAAAAAGGACAGAAAATAGTGACTAATTCTCACTTAAATTGGATTCAATTTTGACCAAATTACATTACTTAAACATTAATTTTTAATTAAACTTGTCAATATGTTGTTTAGGATACTGCATCCTCATTTATAAGTGAAATATGTTTGTAATTTCCCTTTATAACAATATATTTTCTCCATTTTCAATATCAGGTGTATCCAGATCAAGTAGAATGATTTTGAAATATTTCTTCTTTTTCTATTGTCTATAAGACTTGGCATTATCTGTTTTTTGAAACTCTCTTTTACTTTTATTTATATAATATTAGCTGTCTATTTTTTGAGACTTTGGAAAAAAATAAGAAGTTAACTGATGACTTCATACTGAGCCTCAGAGTCAAAGCATTCTGTAATAGACATACTCTTATTTGACGATGTGATCGTTACTTTCTTTGCATTATTATTATTAATATTGCTTAATATTTTGATGCAGTAATCGTTTGTTTTCTTTTCTGAACGTATTTATCTTCTTTCATTCTTTATGAGGTTTTTGTTTCTAGTCCTTATCTTAAATGTTGTTATTGTTATTAAATTTTAAGCCTTTTATATTCTGTGATGGCAAAAAGTGGAAACCTAATAACACATGTATATGTAAAAATAAATAAAAATAAATTG
>CAUYRH010009134.1:0-14459 GCA_963574655.1 Perodicticus potto
ACACGAGTCCACAAATTTTCACACGCAAGTCCATAAACATACTTCACCATATCAACGGAAGCAAAAACAGAGACCATATGATGCTCTCAATAGATGCAGAAAAAGCATTCGATAAAATCCAGCATCCTTTTCTAATTAGAACACTGAAGAGTATAAGCATAGGTGGCACATTTCTTAAACTGATTGAAGCTATCTACAACAAACCCACAGCTAATATTTTACTGAATGGGGTAAAACTGAAAGCTTTTCCACTTAGAACTGGAACCAGACAAGGTTGTCCTCTACAGCTACTACTATTCAACATAGTGCTAGAATTTCTAGCCAATACAATCAGGCAAGAGAAGGAAAGAAAGGGCATCCAAACGGGAGCAGAGGAGATCAAACTCTCCCTCTTTGCTGATGATATGATCTTATACTTAGAGAAACCCAAGGACTCAACCACAAGACGCCTGGAAGCCAACAAAAAAATACAGTAAATTCTCAGGATATAAAATCAACATCCACAAGTCAGTAGCCTTTGTATACACCAATAACAGTGAAGATGAGAGGGTAATTGAGGACACACCCCCTTCACCATAGCTTCAAAGAAAATGAAATACCTAGGAATATACCTAACAAAAGTAGTGAGGACCTCTGTAAAGAAAATTATGAAACCCAAGAAAAGAAATGGCAGAGGATTTTAACAATTGAAGAACATCCCATGCATGTGGCTGGGAAAAATCAACATTCTTAAAATGTCTATACTTACCCAAAGGAATATACAGATTCAATGCCATCCCTATTAAAATATCAACATCATATTTTCAAGACTTGGAAAAAGTAATTCTTCATTTTGTTTGGAAGACAAAAATCTCATATAGCTAAGGCAGTTCTTAGTAATAAAAACAAAGCTGGAGGCATCAGCATACCAGACTTTAGGCTATACTACAAGGCCATAGTGGTGGAAACAGCATGGTTTTGGCACAAAAATAGAGACATAGACATTTGGAATCGAATAGAAAACCAGGAAATGAAATTAACATCTTACAGCCACCTAATCTTCGATAAACCAAACAAGGACATACACTGAGGGAAAGAATCCCTATTTAATGAATGGTGCTGGGAAAACTGGATATCCACATGTAAAAGACTAAACTGGACCTGCACCTTTCTCCACTCACAAAAATTGATTCAAGAGGGATAAAAGACCTAAATTTAAAGCATGAAATGATAAAAATTGTCAAAAAAATCATAGGAAAAATACTTGATGATATCAGCCTGGGAAAAGACTTTATGAAGAAGAGTTCCATGGCAATTGCAACAACAACAAAAATACATGAATGGGACTTAATTAACCTGAAAAGCTTCTGTATAGCTAAGGAGATAACAACCAAAGCAAACAGACAACCTATACAATTGAAAAGGATATTTGCATTTTTTTAATCAGATAAAGCTTGATAACTAGGATCTACAGAGAACTCAAATTAATCCATATGAAAAAAGCCAACAATCCCATTTATCAATGGACAAGAGAGATGAATCATACCTTCTCTAAGGAAGACAGATGAATGGCTAGCAAACATATGAAAAATGCTCATCATCCCTAATTATTAGAGAAATGCAAATCAAAACCCTTGAGATGTCATCTAACCTGAGTGAGAATGGCTCACATCACAAAATCTCAAAACTGCAGATGCTGGCATGGATGTAAAGGGAGAGAATACTTTTACACTGCTGGTGGGACTGCAAACTAATACAACCTCTTTGGAAGAAAGTATGGAGAACCCTCAAAGTACTCAAGCTAGACCTCCCATTTGATCCTGCAATCCCATTACTAAGTATCTACCCAGAAGAAAAAAAATCCTTTTACCACAAGAACACTTGCAATAGAATGTTTATAGTAGCTCAATTTATAATTGTCAAAATGTAGAAACAGCCTAAATGCCCACCAACCCAGGAATGAATTAATAAGCTGTAGTTTACGGATAACACAAAATACTATTCAGCCATTTAAAAAGATGGAGACTTTACATCTTTTGTATTAACCTGGATGGAAGTGGAATACATTATTCTTAGTAAAGCATCACAAGAATGGAGAAGCAAGAATCCTATGTACTTAATTGTGATATGAGGACAATTAATGACCTAGTACACAGTGGGGATGGGAGAAGAAGAGCAATAAGAAAGGGAAGGAGGGAAAGGATGGGGGATCAAGGGGTGTGGTACACCTTTTGAGGGCAGGACACAACTACAGGAGGGTCCTTATCTAACAAACACAATCAATGTAACCTGGTTCTATGTACCCTCAACGAATCCCCAACAATAAAAAAAAAAAGAAAGAAAATTGAATAGCTGAGCACTGTGGTGCATGCCTAGTCTCAGTTATCTGAAAGTCTAAGGTTAGAGGATCACTTGAGCCCTGGAGTTTGAGGTTGCTGTGAGCTGGGCTGATGCCACGGCATTCTAGACTCTGTCTCAAAAAAAAAAAAAAAAAAAAAACAAGAAAAGAAAAGAAAGGAACGAAAGGAAAGGAAAAGAAAGGAAAGGAAGCAAATATAAGCTGTCAAATGTCCACATATAAAATTAACAGAAGGCTTCACTAAAGTAGAAAGACAGCAAACATGCAGAACTCAATACTTTTCTCTATTCTAGAAATAAATATCAATTAATGAAAACATGTGATGGGAAAACCTATTTTTGATAATGAAAAGCCAAAAAGATATTTAGTCATAAAATATCAGGAAAGAATAATACACAAAATCTGTGAAAAAAATCTGTGAAGTAGTATGAAAACAGGACATTAAAAATAGAAAGTCTTAGCATATTCCTTGTGAGAAAGTGAAAAGCAGCTCTGATGCCTGAAAGCTTGCCCAGCCTTCAGATGTATTGTTGAAGATAAACAAGATAAACAATTTTGTAGAACATTATCATTGGATGAGTATATATTATCATTATGATAAAGCAATACAAAAACAAGGATACTCCCTATTCACATGAGCCATAAACAAAACATGAACCCTTCCCAAATAACAAAACTGGCCAAATATTCTTCATCCTGGCTGATAGAAGTACATGCTTTTTCTTTTTTTTTTTTTACTCAATCACAACTTATCCTCACTTCATCTCTCCTGCTCTACTTGTGCTTTCTAGGTTAATATTATTATTCCCAAATGTAGAATTATTCCTGCTTCCTTATAGTATCCAATCCAGGGTGAATCCCTATTTCTTCGAACCCTTTCCATAATCACTTAACACAGGCTTAAATCCTACCATAGTTCCTTTTTATCAGTCAGAGACATCTAATGCTTTCCATGATGGTTTTGCTCCTTTGCTATAAAGAGTAATAAATCTAACTCATTCAATAGCATGTTCTTCCTGGTGGTCCTTGGCTGACAGGTATTGGCATGAGATGGGAAAATTAACAGCACAAATTAACCAATTCCCCTAAAACTAATATTAAATGTTTGAAGCAATTGCAATTAGAGCTGTTATTTTGTATGTGGTGTGGACTGAGCTATACTCAAAATTATCATCATCTTCACAAAAACATTTAAATGCCTGAGAATAATGGAAAAAAATATATATATATAAACAGAACAACAGGAGAGATATGGGTTTGCTTATTAAAAAGCAATTTGAGGGTTCCTTGTGGTGATGGAATTGTTTTGTATCTTAACTGTAGTGATGAATAGATAAAACCATACATGTGATAAAACTGTTTATAACTAAATACACACACACCGAGTGCAAAAAAACTAGAGAAATTTGAGTAAGATTGATTCTATCACTCTCTTGCTTGCGCTACCATGCTACAATTTTCCAAAGTGTCACCACTGGGGAAAACTTGGAACTATGAACAAGGATATCTCTGTACTATTTCTTAGACCTGCACATCAATCTACAATTACTTCAAACTTTTCAATGAAAAATAAAATAGCAAGGTTTGTGAGGAGGAAATTTGCATAATCAGAATACATGTTTCACTCCAAAATCAGGGAACACAAACAATGGGTAAAGGTATAAACCTAGATAAATCAGCAAACTAGAAAATAAAATCTAGAAATATATTCATACATTCATTATTATTTATGTATATTTTATTTATATATTATTGTTTAGATCAGTGAACGTATTCTCAA
Source organism: Perodicticus potto (assembly GCA_963574655.1). Lineage (NCBI taxonomy): Eukaryota > Metazoa > Chordata > Mammalia > Primates > Lorisidae > Perodicticus > Perodicticus potto. Next base: position 4,119 of record CAUYRH010009134.1, read on the forward strand.
ACTCTGAGAAGCAATATGTAACAATATGAAAATTCCCCTCTTATTGTGTTTTAATCAATTGTTTGATATATTGAATGTACCTAATTATTCAAGGAACAGCAAGCATCACTGTTGCTATATCAGAATAATGTTAATTCTATTTTCTTAAATTAATCTTTTATTTAAATTGTGCCTAGTCCATGAGAAGTTACAATTCAGATACATTCAGTGGAAGTTAAACACTGAAAAATAATGCCCAGCATAGAAATAAAGAGTTACTGATACTGCACAAAGCAAAAGAGAACTTTTCAACTTAAGTAACACATAAACCTCCCAGGAAAGAGTTCATATATGGGAATTTCTCTGTAAGGCCAAAATGTCATTGTTCTAATCTTCATTACAGGTTTTCAGATAAATCTAATACCTAACGCCTCTTTCGTAAGACAGTCTTATCTCTGGGAAGTTAGTTTCTTGTTCCTGCTCTGTTATCATTTATCTTGATTTCTTTCATTCTTTTTCAGCAGTTCTCCTTAATCCTCTTAATTACAGCTTCTTCAAAACTCACCCCTGTGGACTCTACTTGGACTATTATCAGATCATTTCATTATCAATTATCTATAACATTAATTCTTAAATTATTCTTGGTTTTTAATAACTTATTGTTCTCACCCATCAACCTTTCCAATTCTAAGGTAGTATTTTTAGATGTTTCTTATTCTCTTTCTTGGAGCCATTAATCAAAGAACACACTGATTTTCTTTTTTCACAAATACTGTGGAGTGCTCTGTATCTCTTCAGGGTCTAGGGATAAAAGTAGTGTTTCCCAAAGCTAGTGCATGTAAGAATTATCTGAGGTGCTTGTCAATTACCTGAGGTGCTTGTCATAAATCCTACCACTGCAGTGATTTTCAACCAGTGTGCTGCAAGAGGATCTCAGATATGCCATGAAAATCTTTAAAGATCATTAATTAAATTATTTTCAAAAGAAGTTCAAAGCATAGTAACTATATTCTTTTTTTTTTTTTCTTTAACTCTTTTCTTTGATCAACATAATTTAAGTGGGCTGCAGAAGTCGAACTATAGGTTCAAGGGCTCCATGAGATGAAAAACCTTTGAAAAACACTGGCCTAGAGGGAAATTCAAACACCCCCTGTATATAGACAATTCTTAAGAAACCCAGATCTACAAACAGAAAGGGTAAAATTGTAGAACATCTACAATTTTAGCAGTTTATAGAATATCACCATCAGAAATACCTCAGTGTTTTGGCCAATATCGAAAGAATCTTGCACCGCTCCTTTTAAATGAATCTACCCATACAAGCAAAGGAAAAGATATACTTAGTGATAAGGGGAGCTGGAGGCCAAATCAACTCATGTAATTGCTTTTATATCATAGCCTCAGTTTCTTTTTCTCTAACACAAGGATAATATTCTATTCCATAGAGTAATTGTGAAGGCTAAATGCAATCAAATATAAAGCATTTCTCTCAGACTCAAACCTGCTATGAGGGCTAAGTAAATATTAGTTCAGATTTTTCTTTTGGGAACTTTTCACACTTTTCTTAGATATTTTTAGTCTTAATGACTGTTTACATTTCTAAAAGTACATGGGCTGAGTGAAACATCTTGTACTTTGATGGGCTCCTGCAGGTGTTTAAATGATTATTGGATTAGAAATTCAACCGAAAAAACATTTTTTGTTTATCCTCATGTGTTCAATTTTTCTTTGTTTGAAATGATGAGAATTATCAGGAAACCAGGAGGATAATGTTGTGAACATAGAAGTGTCTTCTGTGGGACAAAGACACCTCCATCATTTCACCATGTTATTTTACCCCTTCCCCATGTCCTGATAAATGTCCCAAAGACCCAGAAAAACATTCTCCTCTGTAGAAAAGATTGTGAAAAAATATCTGGTTGTTTGTGCTCCTAAAACCGAAAAGGAAAGGCAAGCCACCCTCTTAGCTTCAATTAGTGTCTCACCAAAAGGATTTTATAATTTACTTTTTAGTAGGGGAGCATACACCTGGAAAATCCTAAAATGTTTTCCCTCTAGCCCCAGAAAACAATATGGTGGTCATTTATTTAAAGCTCAGCAAGTTCCAGACACTATGCCCACTTCCTCTAGGGAGTTCCCAGTCTGATGACAGGAGGTCATTTACTAATACCTCCTCCTGGGTTGGACATTTCCCTTCAGACAGCTGTCTCCTCATGCCGTGGTACTTCTAGAGCCATACTTTCCAGCCTATACATTTTCCTTCTATTTTTTCTTTTACTTACTCCATTAAAATTACCCTTTGAGCTTAGGTGCCTGGGGATATATTATGATTAACCTCTCCTGGCTGAGATAATGAGATATTGCAGAGATATAATATAGCTGCCTCAATCCTAGCAAATATTTTTCACTTTAACAAGAACTCTTAAAGAAAGAGTTGTTTAAGGATAGGCAAGCCTATCAGTGGCTTTAAATCATATTGCACTTGCAACCATGAACTCTACATTCCTTTGTCCAACTTTCAATAACATATTTATTCAATAAAATGAAAATCAGTCACCTCATAAGTATCAGATGCTCTTTCAGATTCTAGGCACTGAAAAGTTAATTTCAGCTAACATGATTGAGCGTTCATGCAATACCAAAAATAATTTTATGCCCTTCAAGTAGATTAACTCACAATAGCCTATGAGTAAGGAACTGTTATCCCCCATTTGACATATGAAATATTTGAAAAACATAGAGGTACAATATACTTGCCAAGGGTACACAGAAAATAGATATTAGAGCCATGATTGAAACAGAAGCATGATGGCTCCTAAAGGCATATATAGGGACAATGCCCACACACATGCAGGACATCTCTACCTAAAACACTGCTACTCAGTCACTTGACAATCATCACTTCTGTGATGGAACTCCAAAGCAGCTGCCACCGCCACCCAGGAAATGGCATACCTTCACCATCACACTTATTAGAGCATGAATTCTCCACACACAGCAAGATGTGGCTAATCTTTGAGTCACATCTGAATTATAGAAAATTAGTCACCTGACTGCCTCCCAACAGCAAAGGCACCTAAGGGTATACAATTTTAAATGGTGACATTTATTTGAGAAAGTATAAAAATGTAAGAAAAAATAGTGCAATAGCCATGGATAGCCATAAACAATCAATAGACACTATCAGACTACTTGGATTTTCTATATTCATTTACAAGAGAGTCTATGTAGTGTTTCCAAGATTTGTTGAGTACCACAGCAAATGAAATAGGAAATTGATAGCCAATTTCCCTCTTGTGGCCAAATGTTTACTGTTTTTTCTCCTCTGTATGCCCATAAAAAGTAGTATCAGATTAATTATGTATATTTATCATGTTTTAAAAGCATTTTGCAGTTCCTTTTAACTAGTTCTTAATTTTTAATGGTCAATTTGTCTTTGTATTTTAAATTCATTGTAGATGTTATGTTGCACAACAGCATAGTTCAAAGGCAATTATCAAATAAAATATGGCATTCCCAGAAGTAACCAAATAAATGCTTTCTGCTAGAGGGGAAAAAAAGACTCTGAAATTGTGGGACATGCTTATGTATTTTACTCAGAATCACAATACAATTCTATGCTTCACTCTATGGGATTACGTCATTTCTGTATTGTTTTGGACATAAATCAAACCACCCAGGCAGAAAGCAACATTTATCATAATTATTAATAAACCAATCTCTGCTGCCATTTGTAATACAAATTATACACAGACATAGTCTTATACATTGAAACTACTCTGCAGAACATAGTTAAAATCTTCAAAATTCTGACATTCTCTTCTTATTGCTTTGCTTTCGTCATATTTAGGGGGATGTTGAAAGCTGTGATTTTTTTTTTTTTTTTTTTTTTTTGTAGAGACAAGAGTCTAACTCTATGGGCCTTGGTAGAGTGCTGTGGCATCACACAGCTCACAGCAACCTCTCTTGGGCTTAGGCGATTCTCTTGCCTCACTCTCCTGAGTAGCTGGGACCTCAGGCACCCACCACAACACCTGGCTATTTTTTTGTTTTGCAGTTCAGCCGGGGCCGGGTTTGAACCCACCACCCTTGGTATATGGGGCTGGTGCCCTACTCGCTGAGCCACAGGCGCCACCCAAAAGCTGTGATCTTAGGTGCTGGATTGGTAATGGGTGATAATATATCTTATATATATAATATAATATATTATATATTATATTATATACTATATAATATATTATAAGATATATAGTATATAAGATAATATATCTTATAATAATAATATCTTAGTATTGCCTGTGGTAATGTGTGATAATATATCTTATAATATATATAATATTATATTATATAGTATATCTTATATAATATATATTATATAGTATTTAAGATAATATATCTTATAATAATAATATCTCAGTATTGCCTGTGAACTATTGACAGGAAAACAAGAGGCTCAACAAGGTAGAAAATATAGATTAACCACTCTTTCTATGTCTTGGCTAAAAATTGTCCCACACCAAAACAACATTCCCACACACCACTTAACTTCAATGGAATATTTACTGGACTGTTGATTGGTGAATGCCAGCACACAATAGGTTTGTGCCACTGCTTTGCGCCTCTCTGTTACTCACCTCTTTTGAGGCCCCACTCAAAAGCAAAATCACCTATGCTATAGCTATAGCATTAATAACATCTATCTTCATGATAGTTAACAGGAAAATAATTCCACTTGTGTCCAAAATTCTACTTATAAAATAATTTTAATTTGTAAGGCATTTAACTAACTGCAGGAGACTAAATCTTTGTGGCTGTCCTCTGCGTTTGAACTTTTTCTGAGATATAAAATACTGATGTGCTTGTTAAGACTCAAAGGGATTAAATGTAATTTGCATCTGATAGCTGTGTTTCTCATAATAATTATGTATGAAAAATGAAAGACTGCAGTTTTGGATGAACTGAATGTTGTCTTCAAAATAGAAAGAATCATTTTTTTAATTAATAAGTGATATGAAAAGGGAAATGATATTTGACTATTGAACTGCCTATGCAAAGAAAAATCAATAAATAGATTAATTGAAAAAGTTATTTCAACCAGTTCAGAGACCTGGATTGGGAGAAAAAAAGAAAGGCATGATTGACATTTTTGCTTTTTAGCTAATTGCTTTGGCACACTCTACTTATACAAATATGGTCTACATCGCTTCACTGTTTCTCTCTTCCATTCTTGAGGAATCCTTTACCATCAGCTTATGCAGGTGGAAAATACATCAATAAAATAATGAAACTTTTTTCGCATCATTACAATAGATACACATGCACTTGATGTCAGGATTATTTATAAGATTTCATCCAACAATGCTAAACAATTGGAAATTTCAGCCAAACAGATAAATTGAAAAAGTAGTAAGCTTCAACTAGCTTGGACAGAAACAAGATTAGATGACAAAACAGATTAAATATAAAGCAAAAATTTGCTGTGATTATTGAGTGTATTAAGGAAAAAAAAAAAACAACAGCCAATGCTTTGTTTGGAACATGATACAAGGCGACTTGGGCCAAAATGAAAAATCCTAATTATTAGCAGGCAGAGTTAGCCAGACCACAGCTTGACTCTTTCTCTAACCACTTCTTAGCTGGGCGGTTTAGAGGAAGTTGCATCCATTTAGCTTCAGTTTTTTCATCAATGAAATGAAGCAAACGCTAGCATCTTCCTTACAGATAAGTGTTAAAATTAAATTTCCTTGGTAGGAAATATGCAATATTTATTTATTTTTTTTGGAGACAAACATAAATTCCCCTAATATAGAGTTCTAGACCAATGAATCATGCTTGAATGCATATATAACAAATGTAGCAGACCCTGAGAAAAATAATCTATTTAAGAACATTTTTTGTTTGTTTTGTTATTTGTTTGTTTTGGTTTGGTTTTTTTTGAGACAGAGCATCACTATGTCACCCTTGGCAGAGTGCCATGGCATCACAGCTCACAGCAACCTCAAACTCTTAAGCGATTCTTTTGCCTCAGCCTCCCAAGTGGCTGGGACGACAGGCACCTGCCACAATGCCTGGCTATTTGTTTTGTTGTTGCAGTTGTCATTGTTGTTTAGCAGGCCCAAGCTGGGTTAGAACCCACCAGCCTGGGTGCATGTGGCCGGCGCCCTACCCACTGAGCTCCCGATGCCACCTATTTAAGAAAGTTTTAATACAAGGGTCCCAGCTGCTCTAATTTTCTCCACTCTGGGCATGCATGGCAATTAATGTAATTATAATGTAACTGTCAGATCATATCTGATAAAACCAGGTATTTATATGCTATAAAACCTAGGATGGTTTCTAATTATTTTTTGTAGGAGACAAGTCTTTTATTTTTCTTTCTTTTTTTTTTTTGTTTTTTGCAGTTTTGAGCTGGAAAAATGATATAGGAGAAATGTATACATGATTTATATATTCATGATAGTATGTTCTTAAAACTACTAAGGATAAGAGAGTGCACAGCAGTTTTGTTAAGCCTCTAACTTGAATGTTGGCCAAATTTGTTGAGTCAAGGGTAAAGGACAGTTCTCCCTGACACAGTGGAGTGATTGGAATGACAATCTTTTACATCCTTTATCTGAAAGAAGCAGCTATCAGTTTAAAACATGAGCAAAAAATACAGTCATAATTGGACAAAATGTTTCTGTCATAATGTTTCTTTGTAACACCCTATATCATAAGCTCCTATGGCAGGACTCAAGGATATTTCTGTTTCAATATTTAAAATAAGCCGTGAATCTTCGGCTTTGAATAATATCCAAACATGTCTGTTTCCCAGTGGCCCCACATGCAGCCGACCAGCTTCCTGGTAATGAGCTGGAGCCTTCATTTTCTCCCTTCGTTTTCCCTTGACGACTCAGATTGTAAGGGGTTCAGCAACATATTGTCAGTTTCAACCGGATGTAATAAAACAAAACAGGCAGTGCATATACTATAAAATAGAGACATATGCAGGGAAATCCTGCTCTCCACCCTTCCTCCTTCATCCCTGGTGTCGCCCCTAACTACTTTCCTCCCCGTCCCTTTGTCTGTCATGTTCTTGAGATAAGGTGACTTCAGTGTCCTTGCTCCGATTGACTGAGAACTACTAGAGTTAAGTGAATTCTCACCTTGAACAAGTAGCACACCCAAGAAATACCCCATGAATACTCATCTGGTAGCCCAAGGTGGATGGGCCTTGGGCAAATGGACCAAGAAAAGATGCTGCCAAAAAAGCAGGATGAGAAGACAGTCGGTGAGAAGGAAGTGCCCCAGCCGAAAACCTGGGCCTGCAATGAAACGACTCCAAAGGCAAAGGCTCTGGTAACAGAATTGGGAAAATAGGATGTAGTGATTACTTGAGACTCTATTTTACGTAAAAATATGTCTTTGGGAGTTGGGTAAGAACTCTGCTTGGGTACGTAATAGAACCGAATTTGGTTCACTACATTTCTGCATTTACACTAAATCAAATCTTTCCCTGCCATATACTCTCAGCAATGATAGCTGTTGTCATTGCTTATAAACCTTCAGTTGTTTGTATTCTGCTGAGCTCTGTCCAACCTGATACTTATTTGCATGCATTCTGCAGTAATTGGTTCTCCCTGACACAATGGAGTGATCGGAATGGCAATATTCTACTCCCTTTATCTGAAAGGATCCCTATCAGTTTGGAATGTGAGCAAAAAATACACATTCACAATTGGACAAGAATATTTCTGTCATATCTGTAACGCCATTGAGTATCAGCTCCTGTGACAGCATTCAAGGATATTCTTGTTTCAATATTTCAAATACAATTGAAAGAAAATGGAAAGAGTGTTTTCATAGGAAAATACTAATACTCTGTATTTAAATGATTAACATTGTTTTCCCCATGAAACAATGCATGCTTATGTTTTCAATAACACTCGTTATTCTTGCTATGTTGTTATCCACAATAACAATAGTAATCTATAATTATTTAGAGATCTTAGGATAAAACGTATTTTCCAGACACCAAATTAAGTTCTGAATTTTACAGCTGATACTCCTAAGAGTTTCCCTAGAATTTAACATAATGTCCAAAACTTACTATAATGACTTCCACTATCACCTCCGCACAGGGAACCACAAGGCCAGTTCTACATCCAGCCCCATTTTCATGAGCTTCAATTCTGCATCCTCAACTTCTTACAGAATATCTCCAAGTTGGTGTCCCTAACTGATAACCTCAAAGTTGTGTCCAAAATACCATTGCCTCCTCCACAAAATCTGTTCCTTTTTCTATGTTCCTATTTCTTCTAAACATTTATTGATTTTACAAATACTTCTCTTTCCATATTGAACAATAGTGAAGTTCTGTAGTTGATGTCTCAACAATATCTCTTACATCTGTTCCCCTTTCTTACTATTTTTGACAACACCACACTTTCTTAAACCCTTGTCTCACCTCTGGATTCCAGCACAGTCATTCAATAGGCCGTTGCTTTCGGTTTCTTTCTCTTTCTAATCCATCTTGAACGAAATTGCCTCATCTATCTTCCTACACATGATACCATATCATTCACTGTACTCAAAAACTTTTCCTGGCTTTCCACTACCAATTAAATAAAGTTCAAAGATCTTACTTAGCCTGTTCATCAAAGCCTTCTAGGATTAAACCATCATCTATCTTTTCAATCTCTTTTGTTTCTACATACTTTGTATCACATTATCAAAATTATTTACTAGATTACTTTTTACTACTTTGCCTGTCTGAATATTGTTGAGAATGTTTTCTAGTCCTTTTGTATAAACTTTTATTAAGTCCTTAAATAAACTTATTTAGTCCTTTATATACATTTTTATGTAAAAAATTCCTTTTAAAATTTGTTGTAAAGTATTGCTTTCTTTGTTTTTTAATAGAAGAATTACATAACTCACTATATCCTTTTAATGATTTTTATGGCTTTTATGGAGCTAAGATAAGCATGTGCTGAATTATACTGGTGAATAATTATACACTGTGCACAAAATTATATGGTTTTTCTTAAATTTAAATATTCCTTTTTCCTGATCTTTTTTATTTCTGTTTATACTTTCCATGGTTTTCTTTATTATCTCTAATTTATCATTTATTTGCTCTGTGTAAGCCATCAAAAACATGTTTTTGGATTGAGACGGGGCAAGCAAACTTCTCTCACAAGCCCCACGAACTCTACGTAACATTCCTTTCAGACTAACCTTCCTGAGGGGGGCCATAGAATGCACGCTGCTATGTTTTGATCATACACCTGCCTTGTGCCTGCCCTGTAGCTGCATCTTCAAGCGGACCCGACCTATTCATGATTAGCGTGCCTCTAGGACAGTGGTTCTCAACCTGTGGTTGCAACCCTCAGGAACTGTATTAAAGGACCACGGCATTAGGAAGGTTGAGAACCGCTGCTCTAGGACAGCTTTAATTTTTTCTGTTTATACACTCCTACTTACTGCCTCATGGTCTTATGTTTCACACAATTCCATGTATAATTCAGCCCCCATGCTCTGAGGCTTCTGCACCTTAATGTCCCCAAACTTCCCCATAGTTTGAAGCTAATACTCATCTCCTGGCCCCGACAAGCAGGCCACATGTAAGGACCCAGGAACCTGAGCCATCCTGTCCTGACACAGCAGGTTCTCCTAATAGGAAAGTCAGATCAGCTATTTTCTTTGCTATAACTGACGCATTTCTAAATCCTAACCATTCTTCAATTCTTTACATTCCTCTCCTCCCTGTAGTCTCTCATACCCCTGTTTTCTTGTTCTATACCCAAACAGGTTTATTCTGAAATATGTAGCATTTAACTTCTTTTTAAATAAAGTTCTTATCGCTTGTAAGGACAAATACAAATTTTAAAAAAGAGACCTAATTCTCCCAAACAAAAATGAAATTCCTATCCTCTTTTCTCAGCATTATTCTAGACAGCTTGTAATGTTAAGTTCTTTCCTACCCTTGGCAGGCAGATAATTCCTCTTAAAGACTAGATAGGCCTTTTGCCAGTTTTAGACCTAAAAATGTCTTTTCAAGAGCCTGGGAGACATTTCTTTGAAATGAAAACATCTGGAGCAAGAGCACCCCTATCTCCAAGTCTTTGTGGAAGGGTAGGAGTTTAACTTTAAGTGGGCAACTTCCTCCAACTTGTGACATTCACTCTGTCATATAGATGCAAATTTGCTTTTTTTCTTTTTTTTTTTATTGTCTTTATTATTAAATCATAGCTGTGTACAATAGTGCAATCAAGGGGTACAATGTGCTGGTTTCATATACAATCTGAACCATTTTCATCAATCTGATTAACATAGCCTTCCTGGCATTATCTCATAAACCCAGCTAGCTAACACAAACGA
>CAUYRH010009135.1:0-16888 GCA_963574655.1 Perodicticus potto
ATACATAAAAGGATGGGTGATTCCTTAATGTATCAAATGTCTTATTTTTTAGTTCTGAAGTGGCATCCATGTCTTTAAACTCCCCTGCAATATGAACTATACCATAACAGGTAACTGCAAAGGCCAGAAGTGTCTGAAGAAGTGTATCTATTGGCAGTGATTCATCTTCCTTTTCTGTTAATCGCATAGAAGAACGATGCTGAGCAGTAGAAAAGGCCGCGTGGGCTAGGGCAAAGAGGCCAACGCCCACCAGCCCCTTCCACAGCGAGGGCGCCTTGATTCCGAAGGAGCTGCAAACCAACAAAAAAAGCGAAGGGCGGCGGAGCAGCTCCTTCTTCCACCGCCCGGTGTCCGTGCAGCGCGGAAAGATGACCAGGACCATTTTATTTGTAATCGCATCCTTAGTCTGCAGTATTGTGAGCATGTGAGGGTAGAATACTAAGGCTGGCTCACCCAGCCATAAGGTCACTGAGGCCTGTCTGCTCCCTGCCTCCTCTTGGGTTTGAGGAAGGTAAGGCGCTCTCTAGTAATTTCAGTAAGTCATTTCATAAGGCATCATAGAGATTTGAATCCCTTGCAGCTATTAGAAGCTGTGCAGAAAAACAGTTCTGGCCAGTGAGATATAGGAAGAGCAAAGAGCTTCTAGAAGAGCCTTTGCATTACCGATAAAAGGGCCTTTTGGAAGAGCTTTTGCCTTACTGATGAAAGGCTGGAGTCATTGACACAAAGTATCTACTTTCATCCTGCCTTGAATACAAAAAAGATGTTGCAATTGGAGTAGTGCCCACTGAGCCCTTAAATGCCACAGCTGCATTTATGTTATAAGAGAAAAAAGTGCCCTTGCTGATTCACGCTGCTGTTGTCCTCTATTGCACTGAGAACATTCCTAAGTAACATACCTGTTAATAATGTTGGTGATGAAAAGATGTAACTTTTTTCTTTCAATGGTTTTCAAATGTTTAGTATCAGAAACGCCTTCTCAAGAAGAGTTTTAAACTAAGCCCAAGAAATTATATTGGTCAAAGCAATTATACTTTGATTGAAGAGGATGGGGGATAGCAGGGTGGCCTCCCAGCACTTTCTCACCCTTTCTTTCCCCCAGATAACCCCTGAGATACCTATTTGGAATGTCTAAGTCTTCTCTGGATACTGAACTACTTACTAACACTGTTGATGGGAGTGTAAGTTGGAACAGCCTCATTTGGCAGTTTGAGGACAATTTCTATCATGTTGTTAAATTGTATAATCTTTGACTCAGCAACTTCATTTCTAAGACTCTATCCACAAAAATACTGGCGTTTTTGTACAGAAATGTATAATTGTACAAGGTAATTCATTACAGACTTGCCTCAAGGTTAAAAAAAAGAAATTTCTATTAAGGGACTGATTAATAAGAATCTTAGTGGTAGCGGTAGAGGACAAAGCTCCCTAAATACTTTCTTTCTTTCTTTTTTTTTTTTTTTTTTGAGGCAGAGTCTCACTATGTCACCCTTGGTAGAGCGCTCTGGCATCATAGCTCATAGCAACCTCAAACTCTTGGGCTTAAGTAATTCTCCTGCCTCAGTCTCCCAAGTAGCTGGGACTACAGGCGCCCACCACAATGCCTGGCAATTTTTTGTTGCAGTTGTCATTGTTGTTTAGCTGGCCCAGGCCAGATTCAAACCTGCCACCCTCTGTGTATGTGGCTGGCACCATAACCACTGTGCTATTGACACAGGAATTTCAGGTTCTTGGTCTCAGTGATTTGAAGAATAAATCCGCAGACCACAGATCAGTGGTAGGACAGAATTTATTTATAGAAAAGAATACGAAAACACTAAAGCTCCCGGTAGAGAGAGAGAACTCAAGTTGGGAGAGAAAAGCTCTCTCCCTCTCCTGGTCTGTCCCCATCTCCCCATTCCTTCTCTTGGTCTAGGGGTATGTATAGGTCCATGGGTTCCCTCTATATGAAGCCAGGAAATGAATGGACACAATCTCTTCTGCCGGGGGCAAGGTGAATGAATGGACACAGTCCATTCACGGAATTGAAGCCTAGGAAACTTACATGAAGTTGACCTAGGTGTAGGAAATGGGGGTTCCATATTCAGTCAGAAGTGCAAAGGGAAGGAGATACCAAGGCGCCGGTGTCTCCCCAGTAGTTGTTCAGCCCATTTGGCCACTGTTACCTCCGGTGGGGGTCAGAGCACCACCCCCTGCCTATCCTCCAACCTGCTGGTTCCTCAGCTGGCTGCCACCGCACCAACACCACCAAGGTGGAGGCGGCAGGTCCTCCAGCTCAGCTTGGCTGAGCTGGCTGGGGCGCCACCTGTCCTGTATCAGTATGGGCACCAAGCCCCTAAATATTCTTAAAAGAAAAGCAATATGATTGTATAAAAATATACACATATAGATATATAAATGCATAGACAAATGTCTTTTTTTTTTTTGGATTATAGAGTCTCACAATGTTCTCCTCAGTAGAGTGCTGAGGTGTCACAACTCACAGCAACCTGAAACTCTTGGGCTCAAAGTGATTCTCTTGCCTCAGCCTCCTTGGTAGCTGGGACTACAGGCGCCCGCCACAACACCCTGCTAGTTTTTGAAGACAGGGTCTTGCTCTTACTCAGGCTAGTCTTGAACTCCTTCCCTCCAGCAATCCACTGGTCTCTGGCTCCCAGAGTGCTAGGATTGTAGGTGTGGTCACCACACCCAGCTAGAAAAATGTCCTGAAAGAAGACCAAGTGGTTACTTTTGGGTAGTGAGATTGAGAGAAAGATACTTCAACTTTTTACTTTGTAGACTGGTGTATTCTTTGAAAAAATTGGCAGGTATTTATATTTATTATGTAAAAAAATGTAGAATAATACCTCACAATAGCAGATATATGGATGACAAATAAGCATATGAAACGATACTCACTATCATATATCATTAGGGAATTGTAAATTAATAAAACAGTGAGATACCAGTACCTATTAGAATGGTAGAAATCCAAAACACTGACAACACCAAATTCTGGTGAGGATGTGGAGAAACATGAACTGTTATTCTTTGATGATGGAAATGCAAACTGATAAAGCTACCTTGGAAGACAGATTGAAAGTTTCTCACACAACTAAACATCTTCTTACCATATGATCCAGAATCATGCTCCGGGGATTTATTTAAATAAACTGAAAGACCTGCACACAGATGTTTATAGCAGCTTTTTCATAGTTGACAAAACTTGGAAGCAACCAAGATGTCATTCATCAGATGAATGGATAAATAAACCACAGTATATTCAGAGAATTGAATCTTATTCAATGCTAAAAAGAAATGAGGTACCAAGACACGAAAAGACATAAAGCAAATTTAAATGTGTATTACTAAGTAAAAAAGGCCCATCCAAAATGGCTCCATACTGCATGATTCCAGCTCTCTGACATTCTGGAAAAGAAAAAACCACAGAGAAGATCACTGGGTGCTGGGGGTTCTAGGGAAGGGAGGGATAAATGGGCAGGACAGAGGCTCCTTAGGGCAGTGAAACTAGTCTGTATGATACAGTGGTGGACACATGTCATTACCATTGTTACAACCCACTTATATCTGAGCTGTAAGAGAGAACCTTCATGCCATCTAGGAGTTTGGGTGGTTAGGATATGTGGATGCAGGCTCAGCAATTGTAGCAAATGTGCCATCTGGAGCAGGATACTGGTGCCTGTGTAGGGACAGCAGATATATGGGAACTTTCTATACTTTCCACTCAATTTTGCTGTGAACCTAAAACTGCTCTTTAAAAAAAAGTCTATTTTTTAAAAAGAGAGAATATAAGAAACAATATCAATTTATAACTTAGTCCAACAATATTTGGACTAAAAGTTTATTCCAAGGCCGGACATGGTGGCTCATGCCTGTAATCCCAGCACTCTGGGAGACTGAGGCAAGTGGATTGCCTGAGCTCACAGGTTCGAGACCAGTCTCAGCTAGACTGAGACCTCATCTCTAAAAATAACCAGGTACTGTGGCAGGCACCTGTAGTCCCAGCTACTTGGGAGGCTGAGGCAAGAGGATTACTTAAGCCCAAGAGTTTGAGGTTGCTTTGAGCTGTGACGCGAGGTCACTCTACCGAGGATGACAAAGTGAGACTCTGTCTCAAAAAAAAAAAAAAAAATTCCAATTTTATTATGCACAATAGGATGTTGTAGGTGCTGTGAGGGTATGGTGAAAATTAAAGCATAGTTTCCATTCTCAAGAAGGTTAAATGTAATACAGTGATGTTATAGAATTTTTAAGGTGTCAAAGACACAGTAACTGATTATCAGAGTCCAGAGAAAGGAATGTTCTGCTCTGTTCTGATTAGGGGGAATATGAGAATACTTCACTGAGGCAGGAACATCTGAGTTGGATCTTGGAACATAAGTTTTGGTGAGTCAGATACAGAGTGGGAAGGGAACAGGAAGAGCAGCCTAGGCAAAGGGAATAGCACAAGCAAAGACACGGAGGCGTGAACGAGTAGACTGTGTGTGAGGAAGGGTGGCTGCCTGCGTGGCCGTAGCGTAAGTTAGGTAAAGGGAAACAGTGGGATATTAAATTGGAAAAGAAAGGTGGGGTAAAAGTGTGCGATGTCTCGTATCTTATATATTCCATGTTAAACTGCTTACGTTAACAAAATATAGGAAGTCAGCAGAGGTGGGCAAAGGCTATCAGTGGTAAACTGGGTCCATTGCCCTGTAGCCCAGACAGGGGTGAAGAGGCAGAGGCCTCAGTCTAAAGGCCTGGGCCAGAACTCAGGAAGGATGGGGCCTGATGAGCCGGCGCTCTGGAGCCTGCAGTTGGAGCACTCAGAAAAGAAGCCCACGCAGGGTTGCACCAATAGCCAATTAAGAGCACCTATCATCTGATGGGTCAGAGAGGCTCTGGCCTCCCGACTCAGCCTCTGTTTGGCGAGACCTTCTATAAATGAAAAATCAGGCATTCTCATACTTGGTGTCCCATTTTAGGGTCACCTTGTGTAGCTAGACAGAGGAAACTTGTGGGGACTCTGGTGAAGGTTTCTTTTCCTTCCTTTTCCTTATACCCCCTATTCTAGGGGTTGTGTAGAGACCCATCACTATTTATCTGTCTCTCTGTTGTTATCCATAATTCAACCAAGGAGTTTGTACTTTGGACTCTGCCTAATTAATTTCTCCTGATTCTGGTTTTCTGAGCTTCTGACCTTAAATTACTATCTTACTTTTCTTCCACAGTTTGATTTGTGTTCCTGGCATTTCTTTTTCCAGTTGTTCCAAAACTTATTAGTTTAATGGCGTGGCCCTGCATTTTAACCTCACTGTGAACTTTAGCCTTAGCTACCAATAAGGGTTGATCACCTAATAGGGACCCTACACTGTATCGTCATTCCTAAACTGCTTCTAAGCTAATCAGGGATACATGATTTATAAACATTAAACAAAATGTAAGATTGAATAACATTAAAAGGCATTGTAGTTGATAAAGAAAAGGCAGTAAGTGGTTGTCTTAGTCTATTTAATGTTGCTATAAAGCAGTGATTTTCAACAGGCATGCCCTGAAAATTTTTAAAGATCATTAATTAAATTATTTTCAAAAGACATTCAAAACATAATAAGTATATTCTTTTTTTTTGAGACAGAGCCTCAAGCTGTCACCCTGGATAGAGTGCTGTGGCATCACAGCTCACAGCAACCTCCAATTCCTGGGCTCAAGCGAGTCTCTTGACTCCGCCTCCCAAGAAGCTGAGACTACAGGTGCCCACCACAATGCCCGGCCATTTTTTTGGTTGCAGCCGTCATTGTTGTTTGGCAGGCCGGGGCTGGATTTGAACCCGCCAGCTCAGGCGTATGTGGCTGGTGCCTTAGCCCGTTGAGCCACAGGCGCTGAGCCTTTTTCTTTTCTTTTTTTTTTTTTTGTTCAACATAATTTAAGTGTGGCACAAGGAAGTTTAACTACAGGTTCAAGTATGCTGTGAGATTAAAAAGGTTAAAAAACACTGCTATAAAGGGATGCCTGAAGCCGGGTAATTTACAAAGAAGTTTATTTAGCTCTGGATCCTGCTGGCTGGTGTAATGGCTCACGCCTGTAGTCCCAGCACTTGGGAGGCCAAGGCAGGTGGATTGCCTGAGCTCACGGGTTCCACACTAGCCTGAGTAAGAGTGAGAACCCATCTCTAAAAAATAACTGGGCATTATGGATGGCTCCTGGCGATTGCCGATAGCCCTAGCTACTTGGGAGGCTGAGGCAAGAGAATTGCTTGAGCCCAAGAGTCTGAGGTTGCTGTGAGCTCTGATGTCACGGCATCCTACCAAGGGCAACCAAGTGAGACTCTGTCTCAAAAAAAAAGATTGGGCATTTGGTGAAGGTCTCAGGCTACTTCCATTTATAGTGGAAGGGGAAGGGTGGTTGGTCTTACAGAGATCACGTGGTGACAGAGGAAGCAAGAGAGAGGGAGGAGGGTGCCAGGCTCTTCTTAACAACTAGCTCTCAAGGGGAGATAATAAGAGTGAGAACTCACACATACACCCCACCCCTAGGGAGGGAACCAATCATTGATGAGGCATCTGCCCCTCCCATCCAAACCCCTCACATTAGGCCCCACCTCCAACATTGGAGATCAAATTTCAACATGAGGCTGGGGGACAAATATCCAAACTATGTCAGGTGTAGTGGGAAAGAAACTAAATTCAAGGAGTCTGGATTCAAGTTTTAGTTGTCACTAATTGGTTGTAGGACTGGCCCGGTCTTTCAACCTCAGCCATAAAACTGAAGCATTCTTCTATATGAATTCTAAGAGAACTTTAAGTACTGTGTCTAAGTACAATGTGGGTGGAGACAGGGAAAGATCTGTTTGGGTAGGATTTGTTCAGTAAGTCTTCTAGGGGAAAAAAAGGAATATATGATAAGCCTTAAAGATGTGTGGGCTTTTTGACTGGGAAGATGAAAGTGAGAACACTTGCAGAGTTGGAGGTAGGAATGAGCAGAGAGTTAATTGCCTGAACGCAGTAGCTGGTGATCAATGGGAGAAAGATGGATGGAGATGCTGTTGGACGTGAGGCTCTGGGGTCACAGTGGATCCCCAAAGAGGAAAGATTAGTCTGAGAACAGTGGGCAGGATGGGTGCATGGGGGAATAGATTAGAAAAGGAGAATGAGTTTCTGACAGTGGTCTAGGTATAAATTAAGTAAGTTTGGGCTAGTATAGCCAAGATGTTAGTGAAGAGAAAAGTGATAAATCCAAGAGGCATTTTGAGAAAGAGATTGAATAAAGAGGAATGAGAAGAGGAAGTGATCTAAGTTAACAACCAAGGTTTGAGTGGAGATTTTTAAAGAAAGAAGAAAGGTATTTTTGTGGAAGAGGTTTGGTCTTCTGGGGAGTTCCATCATTTCATTTTTATTTTTTTCAATATTTATTTATTCATTCATTTTGAGACAGAGTGTCACTTTGTTGCCCTTGGTAGAGTGCCATGGCAACGTAGCTCACAGCAGCCTTAAACTCTTGGGCTCAAGTGATCCTCTTGCCTCAGCCTCCCTAGTAACTGGGACTACAGGCACCTGCCACAATACCTGGCTATTTTTAGAGATGGAGTCTTGCTCTTACTCAGGCCAGTCTCAAACTCATGAGCTCAGGCGATCCACTCTCCTTGGCCTCCCAGAATGCTGGTATTAAAGGCGTGAGCCACCGCACCTGGCCCATCATTTCATTTTTATTTTTATTTATTCATTTATTTATTTTGAGACAGAGTCTCACTATGTCACTCTGGGTAGAGTGCTATGACATCACAGCTCACAGCAACTTCCAACTCTTGGGCTTAAGTGATTCTCTTGCCTCAGCCTCCCAAGTAGCTGGGACTACAGGCACCTGCCACAACCGCTGGCTATTTTTTGGTTGCAGTTGTCATTGTTGTTTGGCAGGTCCAGGCTGGGTTCAAACCTGCCAGCCCTGGTGCATGTGGCTGACGCTCTAGCAACTGAGCTACAGACACCGAGCCCATCATTTCATTTTTAGGCATGAACATCTCTGTAAAGTTTTACTGGGGTTCCTTAAAATGAACATGTATTTGTTGGTAGTTAGGAATTGTGAGTAGATATATAGAGTTTTTAATCATTCACATTGAGGTAAGAGTTGAAACCATAAAAGCAGATGCTAATGTGAAGGAGAATATTATACAGGGAAAGACACACATAAATTGTTGGAAGAAAAACAAATCAAAGTCTTTCAATGATTCCTAGCTATTCTATCTTAATTTTAGGTTTTATTATTCCTAACTTAAATCCAATAGTTTTTGACTGCCTGTCTCATTGGTATGTGCCCCTTAATATAAAGTACATGAAATAAAATGTATTGGTGCTTAAGAGCTTGAGCTTGAACATTAGAGTCAAACAGATCCTGATTGAAAACCTGACTGCCATCACCTGTGTGATCTTTAGCAGGTTAATGAATGTCTTAGAGTCCCAATTTTTCCATTGTAAAGTGAGGGGTGGGAAATGCCTACCATTCGGCTAATATGAAATATTATACTTGAACCAATTTACCTAACATCTGACCTACTAATAGTGGTTATTAAGTATGCATTCCATATTTGTAATATTTTAGCCATGGTAAGCATAAAATCATGGTACATATAAAATCATGGTAAACATAAAGTAAATTTCTTTTATACATTCTTGACTCGAGGATAAAGAAAGTAAACATCTGGGTGGTGCCTGTGGCTCAGTGAGTAGGGCGACGGCCCCATATACCAAGGGTGGCAGGTTCAAACTGGACCCCGGCAAAACTGTAACAAAAAAATAGCCAGGCATTGTGGCAGGCGCCTGTAGTCCCAGCTACTCGGGAGGCTGAGGCAAGAGAATCACCTAAGTCCAAGAACTGGAGGTTGCTGTGAGCTGTGATGTCATAGCACTCTACCAAGGACAATAAAGTGAGACTCTGTCTCTAAAAAAAAAGAAAGAAAGTAAACATCTTGATTTCCTAAACCCAAAGGAAATGTCTAAGGACATTTCCTGGGTGGGTGTTTCAAAACGTTTGGAGAATATGCAGGTCTAATATTGTTTACCTCTATGGCTCAGGAACTACTTTCAAACTAAACAAAGTAAATAAATTTCATTTCATTTTGAACCATAATACTTTAGTAAATAAAATGAGAATAAATTTTAGGCCCTAGAACCATTTTTCAGGACCTTTCTTCTCCAAATCAACAAATCGTGACTTTCAACCTTGCAAATAACTTGTGCTAGCAGTGTAAATTTTAAAGCTAAAAGAACTTTTTCTGAAAAACCTGGCATAAAAGTATCAAAGTTCCTATAGATGAGTGTAGATAAATTGTGTGTTTACATACTTGTGTGCAATTTCTTTGTAAATGTTCCAGTAAAAAGTAAATAAAATAAAATAAAAGGAACAGTGTATTTTGGGAGAATTACTTTTTACAGGTGCATACCAATAGCAGGGAGGGTCAGAGACTTGTCCCACAAATTTTTCTTTTAAATTACCTATCTTTTCCTTTCTGGGTAATTGCATTAGTATAGATAGGTTAGCTTATACTACACCCGAAGTCTCAGTGGCTGAAAGGCACTCCTCATTCACTCTACCTGTCCTAGGGAGCACAATGGAAGGGTTTACAGCACAACCCCTTGGATGAAGGGCTCAACTACAGCTTGAACTTTACCTAACAAATGAAAACCATGTAACCTAATCATTTGTACACTCATACGAATCTGAAATTTAAAAAAATTAGAGTAGGACTCTTTGTGAAAATTTCTAACAATAACCATAATAAACTTTTTCCTCTGAGGCAGGCAGATTGCTTGAGCTCAGGAGTTTGAGACCAGCCTGAGCAAGAGCAAGACCCCATCCTGATTAAAAATAAAAACAGTAGGTGGATGTGGTGGTGCACACCTGTAGTCCTAGCTACTCAGGAGGCTGAGGCAAGAGTACTGCTCAAGCCCAAGGGTTTGAGGTTGCTGTGAGCTGTGACACAATGTCACTCTATCCAGGGCTACAATGTGGGACTCTGTCTCACAAAAACAAACAATTTTCCTTGGATTTCTGTCTACAACTATGCCTCCTTCATGTTTTTATTTGTATCTTCACTAAGGTGTTCCCAGTATCAATGTTTTATAATATAACCAGTGGTACCATAGCATAATGTCTACATGTTTCTGCTTCTTTGCACTTTTTTTTTTTTTTTCTTGTTCTGATGCTTCCTCTGGTTCCATGGTTGGCTCTTTTTTTCTTTTTTCCTTTCTCTGTTCTTCGAACTGAAAAGACTCAAGAAAATGCTACACCCATAAGCAAAATAATCTTTACTTCTTTTCCTCCTTCTTGTGGTTCCACTTTACTTGCTTCTTTATAGCAAGAAAAAATTTCTTTCCTCTGGTTCTTGCTATACTTCCTTCTAATTCTCACTCAGAAAGTTATCACAGAGGAAAGTAACCAGCTAAAGAGTAATAGGTATTACTCAATCCACTATTTATTCTGTCTGATGTTAATTAGCTGGTTGCTTTGATTTTCACAGCCTGTGCGCATTCTATAAGTTGTTGACTTGATTAATTCTAGGTGGAATTAATCTTTTTTTGTCAGAATCCCACAAAATGTTGTCTGAATCTCTAATATGACTTTCACAATCTGCCCTGTCTCAGGATTATGTTTTTTATATGGGCTATCAATAAATCATGATAACTTTATAAACAGTGATTTGCACATAATACATATTCAGTCATTATTAAATCATTGGTGAATTCTATGTTTGACTAAATTGACCATTGACTTTTTTTTTTTTTTGAGACAGTCTTACTTTGTCGCCCTCAGTAGAGTGCTGTGGCATCACCAGCAACCTCAAACTCTTGGGCTCTAATGATTCTCTTGCCTCAGCCTCCCAAGTAGCTGGGACTATAGGTACCAGCCACAATGCCCGGCTATTTTTAGGGACAAGGGTTGGGGTGGGAGGTCTCACTCTGGCTCAGGCTGATCTCAAACTTTGGGCTTTGGGAGCCTCAGCCTCCCAAAGTGCTAGGATTACAGATGTGAGCCACCATGCCTGGCCCTGACCATTGGTTTTGGTAACATTTGGGTATATCTCAATTCAGCAATTGTCACTTATTAGACTTTTACTCATATCCAGGAAAAAATATATACATAAATAGAAAAATATGTTATCTTCTATTGATGATATTTTAACTTCTTACCTCCCATTAGACTGTAGTACTATTGTTTGTTTACAATTCATACCACACCTTTTATTCATTCATTTACTGATTTACTCAGTAATCACTTGAGTCCTTATTACAGAGGCGAAGTAGGATAGAAAGTTTAATAATACTTACTACCTTCTTTCAAACCCTGGGAGCAGATTAGAGACAGAGAAGTAAAGCAATTGCTATAGTGTGATAAGGGCTATGGCTTAGAGGAGAGGCATCTAAGTCAGAATGTGACTTCTTGGGAAATGGGTACCCTGAAATTAGTCTTGAAGTGAAGAGAAAGGGGGTAGCTGGAGAATTAGGGGTGGAATGAGGCCTCTTTATGAGAAGGTACATGTTTTCTGAGATGGGAAATAAAATTGCTTGCTCTTTCTAGAAAGAGCTCGAGAAATTCAGTAGGACTGGAATATAATATACCAGGAATGGCAGGAGATGAAGTTAGAGAAAAGAGTATGTGTCAGATCTAAGGGGAGCTTGCGTGCTAACGTAAGGAATTTTAACTTTAAACCTATGGAACATGAGCAAACGCGCAATTCTAGGATTATATTTCCAGAAGCCGAGTCTGTTTATGGGTAGGATTAGTCTTTCCCCTTTAGGTGCAAGCAGAGAAAGCAAAGGATCCAAAAGTGAGGGCCCAGGGACAACGCCAGGATTAATTGAAAGCTGAGAGGAAAAGCCAGGAATAATGACTGTAGAACAGGAACGGAAAGTACTAAGAGCAAAGAAGTCAAAGTGGAGGGTCAAAGGCACAGCCCAGGATCTTAAAGCCTCTTTTCCCCTCTGGGGTTCTTTAGCCTGTATCTGGCTGAGGAAGGCATATTCCCCGTTTGGACCTGAGGCCCTCCATGTATTTTAAGGAGAAGAGTGATAGGGCCTGTTGTTGCGCCCTTCTCAGCTGTAGGCACACCACGCAACATCTTGTGTCCTGTGAGCTCTGCCCCATACGTATCTGGTCCAGAGCAAGTCCTCAACAAATACTTAGTGAGTGGCATGGACTCACTGCTAATTTTTAAACACTGGAATGTTTTTATTTAGTCTATGTGTTATGAAGTATAATGCCACAAGAAAATCGATTTCATATAAACCCACAAGTACATGCTCTTCTGTGATATTTATTTTAATAAATGTCAAAATCGTGTTAGTCACCAGCCACTCAAATGAAAAACGAACCTTTCTTTTCAACAGTGTTTCAGACATACACCTTTAAATCATGCACACCAAGGAATAAGTCATTAGAAAACAAACTCGAAAAAGAACCAACTAAAATTACAAAATACAAAATAAGAAGTAGTTCAGTAATAAAAAAGTGTAAGTCTCCATAACAACAGTAATATGGAAACAGTGGCTGAGATGATTGCAAAACGTGGAGTTAAACAGTGCAAGGCTGTCACAGTCTTGCTTGTGTAAGTTGGCGAGCATAACTGGAGTAACCGTGGTGATAATAAAATTAACATTTCCTGTGGGGAAACCTCATCGTTTGCCTGGGATTCTAAAGTTGGAGGGGAAATCGGTCCATTCTAGGCTTCTAGCAGACAACATGTGAGCAGAATGTGACGAGGCTGCACGCGTGTCACAATGGTGCCATCATGAGACAAGTCTACGTAATACAAAAAGTGAGGAAGGAAATACAAACTCCAAGGAAAGTGCAAACTGCTGAGAGCTGCGGAGCCTCCCGGACTAGTCTTTAGTCACAACGTAGGCATTAAATGTACGTAGTTTGTGTATACTCAACATCTGATTGGATGTGTATTGGAAGTTGAAGTCAACACACATTTCAACCTGTACTGTTTTGGTTATTTATAGGAACTTTCTGTCACAGATTTTAAAAGGATTTCCTCATTCTTAACAACATTACCAGAAAACAAAAAGCAGCTTTTTTTTCTTTGTAAAAATGTCCTTTGTGTTATTTGTAAAAGAAAAATATCTGATCTTTGATTCCAGTTCCTGGCACACAGCTTCTAAAACTCTTGGAGTCTCTGGGATTGATAAAAGTAAGAGCTTCTTTTATATGCTAATGAGATGACTGATGGCTGGGGGGTCCCCATGTAGCTTCCGGATGGGGGATAGAAACCAGAAAGATTAGAAGCTTGATTAGAAGCTTGGAATGTTCATCCCCACTCCTCAATCTCTGGGGAGGGGAGAGGGGCTGGAGAGTAAGTTTAATTACCAATGGCCAATGGTGATTAAATCACTTGAGGATTTAACCAATCATGTCTACTTAATAAGATCTTCATAGAAAACCATAAACAATGGAGTTCAGAGGGCTTTCCAGGTGGCAGACACATCCACATGCTGTAGGGTAGCGCACCCTCCGCTCCACAGGATAGAAATTCTTATGCTCGGGACTCTTCTTGACCTCACCCTATGTACATCTAATGTGGTTATTTATTTGTTTCCTTTATAATAAACTGGCAAATGTAAGTGAAGTACCTTCCTGACTTCCATGAGCCATTCTAACAAATTATTGAATGAGGAAGGTTCTGTGGGAATCCCTGATTTATGGACAGTCATTCAGAAGTACAAGTGATCTCAAACACCATGGTGCTGGCATAAAGATGGACACAGAGACCAATGAAACAGAATAGAGAGCCCAGAAATAAATCCACGTATTTATGGTTAATTGATCCTCAACAAAGGTGCCAAGAGCACCACAAACTAAAAATTTTCTTTAGGAATCTGATGAAATATTTGCAAACCACCAATAAAGAAAGGACAATCTTTTCAATAGGTGGTATTGGGAAAACTGGGTATCCATGCACAGAAGAATGAAATTGAACCGTTATCTCACACCTTATACAAAAAAACAACTCAAAATGGGTTAAAGATTTAAACATAAGACCTGACATCGCAAAGCTACCAGAAGAAAACATAAGGAAAAAACCTCTTTTTTTTTTTGAGACAGAGTCTCATTCTGTCGCCCTTGGCAGAGTACCCTGGTGTCACAGCTCACAGCAACCTCAAACTCCTGGGCTTAAGTGATTCTCCTGCCTCAGTCTCCCGAGTAGCTGGGACTACAGGCGCCTGCCACAACACCCAGCTATTTTTGTTGCAGTTGCCACTGCTGTTTTAGCTGGCCAGGGCCAGGTTCAAACCCACCACCCTCAGTATAAAGGGCTGGCACCCTACTCACTGAGCCATAGACGCTGCCCAGAAGAAACTTCTTGACATTGTCCTGGGCCATGCATTTTTGAATGTGACCCCGAAGTACAGTCAACAAAAGCAAAAATAGACAAATGAGATTGCCACAAACTAAAAATCTTCTTCATGGTAAAGGAAACAATCTAAGGGAGACAACCTGTGGACAGAAGAGGTAAGGAATCACCAAAGGAATCTGATAAAATATTTGCAAACCACATATCTCATAAGGGGTTAATATTTAAAATGTATAAGAAACTCAATAGAAGAAAAACAAATAACCCAATTAAAAAATGGGCAAAAGACTTGAATAGACATCTCTCAAAAGAAGACATACAAATGGTGAACAGACATATGAAAAATGGTCAACATCACTAATTATCAGGAGAATATAAATTAAAACCACTGTGAGAGCTTGATGCCCACGGCACAATGATTAGGGAGCCAGCCACATATACCAGGGCTAGCAGTTTGAACCTGGCCCAGGGCCTGCTAAACAACAATGACACCTACAACAACAACAAAAAAGACCGGCATTGTGGTGGATGCCTGTAGTCTCAGCTAATTGGGAGACTGAGGCAAGAGAATTACTTAGCCTAAGAGTTTGAGGTTGCTGTGAGCTGTGACACCATAGCACTCTACCCAGGGTGACATAGTGAGACTCTATCTCAATAAATAAATAAATACCACAGTGAGATTATCACTTCACATACGTTAGAATAGCTATTATCTAACAGACAAATGGCAGTAAGTTGTGAGGATGTGAATAAAAGGGAACTTCTGCACACTATTGGTAGGAATGTCAATGAGTTCAGCCATTATGGAAAACAGTAAGGAAGGTCCTCAAAAATTAAAAATAAAACTACTGTAATCAGTAGTCCCACTTCTGGGTATGCTATCCAAAGGAAATGAAATCAGTCTGTTGAAGAGAGATCTGCGCTCCCATATTCATCATGGGGTCTTCATTATTCCTAACAGTTAAGATATGGAATCAACCTGAAACTCCATTAAAAAAGACGGTGGATAAAGAAAATGTGGTATGTGTGTGTGATATTATTCAGTCTTAAAAAAGAAGAAAATCGTACCATTTGTGAAAATATGGATACAACTTGAGGATACTAAGCCAAGTGAAATAAGCCAGGCATAGAAAGACAAATATTACACAATCTCAATTATATATATGTAGAATCTAAAAAAGTGAACTCTCAGAAGCACAGAGTGAAATGGTGTTTCCAGGGACTGTGGGTGAGGGGAAAGAGAAGGGACGATATTAGTCAAAGGATACAAAGTCTCAGTTAGATGGGAAAAATAAATTCTGGAGTTCTACTGTATTACATAGCACAGTGACTGCAGTTAATACTGTATTGTACACTTGAAAATCATTAAGAGAACAGACCTCAAATCTTATACTGCAAAAAATATACTGTGTGTACAGCTATGTTGATTACTTTGATTTAATTACTTCATATACATATATCAAAACCTCATACTGTACATTGTAAATACATATATTTTATTTTCCAATTATACCTCAATAAAGCTGGGGTGGGTGAAGTGCAGGAGATCTGATATCCTGCCTGCCATTTGAAGTGAAGGCCTAAAGAACCCTTTATGAGGCTAAGCAGGTTGTCAGGAAATACCAATTGAATCTATGAGCTAGTCCACGTCTGAATGATTAAAAATCGACCATTTGACAAACTGAGCCTCCATGGCACACAGCATCAAAATGCTCACTTTAACCTAGTAGATTATTACATATCCTGAAGATAATTGCAGTGTCCTGATCGATAAATCGATCATACTGTAATTGATCAAATACGATTTATGATGCAATCTACCCTATGAGCATAAAGTGAAGTGTAGGTTTATCCGTTTTTAAATAAAACTGAATAACTCAGTTTGACCATTAATTAATTAATTTATTTGTTTGGTTTTTTGAGACAGTGTTACTCTGTTGTCCCATGGCCTCAGCCTCGCTCATAGAAACCATGGCCTCAGCCTCGCTCATAGAAACCTCAAAGTCCTGGGTTCAAGTGATCCTCCTGCCTTAGTCTCCCATGTACCTGGGACTGTAGGTGGCCACCACAATGCCTGGCTCATTTTTGTTTTTTTTTTTTTTTTTAGTAGAGATGGGGCCTTGCTCTTGCTCACGCTGGTCTCTAACTCCTGAG
Source organism: Perodicticus potto (assembly GCA_963574655.1). Taxonomy (NCBI): domain Eukaryota; kingdom Metazoa; phylum Chordata; class Mammalia; order Primates; family Lorisidae; genus Perodicticus; species Perodicticus potto. The sequence continues at coordinate 16,475 of CAUYRH010009135.1, forward strand.
CTCAAGGGATCCTCCCGCCTTGCCCTCCCAAGAGTGTTAGGATTACAGGCTGTGAGCCACTGTGCTGGGCCACAGGTTGATCTTTTCAAAAAGATTAGTTTTGCTTGATTGTTTTTAGGCCATCTTCAATCACCTGTTACTTCTTAACAGCATAACCTAGAGCATTTGCTTGATTATCTGCTTAATGTGGCCAGTGTGAACATCCAGCTTGGGTAAAAATAATACTGAATTTACAACCAAAAAGTAAACCAGCGTCAAATTTTAAATTACATTTCTTTTTTTTTTGAGACAGAGCCTCAAGCTGTCACCCTGGATGGAGTGCAGTGGCATCACAGCTCACAGCAACCTCCAATTCCTGGGCTCAAGCGAGTCTCCTGCCTCCGCCTCCCAAGTAGCTGGGACTAGAGGCGCCCA
>CAUYRH010009138.1:0-50290 GCA_963574655.1 Perodicticus potto
TATAAATGTCTTCGTATAGTGATTAAAAGGCCATGAAGGCTATGTTAAATAGTTCAATGAAAATATTTCAGATTGTATATAAAGTCAGCACATTGTGCCCCATGATTGCACCAATGTACACAATTATGATTTAATAAAAAATTTTTTAAAAGATTATAAAAAAATACTTATGGAAGTAATTAGCAAAAGTGGAAATGAATGATAAACACTAAATTAATAGAATAAATAAAGCAAACTGAAGTTGATAAGAATAGGTCATGGAAGAATGTTTTCTTTTGACTTCCTTAGAAGGAACTCCCTGCATGAACCATTCTTTGCTACAGTCACCAGAGCAGAGTTTTAGGAGTTTCAAATATTAATTGGGTTATTACTTCACTTAAAAAAGATATATAACACTCAGCACTACAAGATAATGATTCAAGATGATTCTCTTAAGAACAGTTTCTTTCAAATTAAACCACTTAATACAATAAGTATTTCATTTATAACATGCTGCTTCTTAGACATACTATATTAAAATACATCTTGTGCCTCTTCCAAATTAGTCATCCTATGCTGAGTTATCAGGAAAACCTAACCTGTTGAGCCATAGAGAGATTATGAATAAATCAATGGTGAAAACAAAGTGTTTATTTTATTCTTTCTTATCCTATTTTCTGCCTGTCATGTATGCCTATAGAGAGGATTGCCTGAGAAGCAGGAAAATAACTGCTATCAAAATATCTCTCCTGATCAATATTTTCAATTTTCCAAAACAATATGAAGAATAATAAAAATGATAAATATTAATGATAATGGTGATTATTTTTAATGATTTATTATTATCATGATTGTTATTATTTTATAATCAGACCCTTACTAGATTCTAATTATTTATTCAATCTTCTTATCATCTTTCTCCAAATTACTTTTTAAAATTTTTTTGTCATCAATTTTGGCTTACCTACAGTAAATGATGAAAAATGTATATCTTGCAAGATTACTTTTGAAATTCATTCTTTAAACATATATAGTAACAACTAACGGATCTGAGTCTATATTGGGGCTCAGAAGCAAAGAAATTTGAAATGTCTCCAGCAATCTAAAACTAAAATAATCTCAGTGACAAATGAATAATAATAGATATTTTTTTCTAGAACAAAACACCACAAAAATCTCCACAGATACTTGTAGATACACAAACCATGAAATGCTTAAAGGAAACAAATAGATTCTGAAACTTTCAAAGTTAAATGTTGTACATTGACTTAATTTTTCATATTCCCAGGTTCTATAAATTAATTTTCTTCTTCAACTTTCAGGCTGTCATCTCCTCCAGGTGCTCCTGACGGTGTACCATGACATTGCTGACTATTTTATTGGTACCTAGGAAACATCTAGGTGCTAATTACGACATTAACTATTCCTTGCAGCTTACTAGTAAAAGTAATGCCCAAGCCGAACTTAAGATTTATTCTTCTGTCTTCTAAGTAATGAACCTGCACAATACTAACACCAATAATTGTAATAATTATTGCAACTATTGTCTATTAAGCATTGATTACATGCCATATAATGTCATAAAGTCTTCCCAAGATTTTCTAATTTATTTTCATCTTTCCTTTTTTTCCTTTTTTCTTCCTTCTTTCTACAACCATGAGTCAAAAATCAAAGATAAAGTCATCAGTAAGAGTTCCTGCTCTCATGAAACCTATGTTCCTTTGTAAAAAGCCAGACATGACAACAAATAATAATCAGTAAATAAAAAAATAAGGTATTTTGGATAGTGTAAAGGGCTTTCAAGATAATGCAACTTGGAAATGTGACAGCAGGTATCTATGTGTGACAGTGTATATAAAAGTGGAGTTGCCAAGCAGTGTATTTCTGAGACCATAGCATTTGAAGTTCATCATGTAGCTGGCAAAAGTCCAAGGTATCTGAAGGAAGAAATCTCCAGAAAGAAGGAAGAGCGAATGGAAATCTTGTGGTAAACATGAGCCTGACATGTTGGCAAGGCCAATGTGACAAGTTCAATGTGTCAGAGGCAATAGTCAGGACCCGTACTACAGAATTTTAAAGACCATAGTAAAGCATTCCCATTTTACTTTCAAACTGATATATAAATCAATGATCTTTTGAATCAAAGTTACCATGGTTACTTCTGCATTCATTTTATTATTTTTTTGTTTTAATGTCCCTAATGATATTTTTAAATTTACAAAATTCATTTATAAATGTTCTCTCATTGGTCTTCACAGAAAAACAGTAAACAATCTCTAATCTGAATATAGGAAAACTTTACTAGCTTAAGGTTTTGGAGTTACTAAAGTTTAAACTAAGGACAAGAACCCAGAGTTTTGAACTATATATGTTATATCCACTACACAAAGCTACTCTTTTCCTTTGACTTCCAGCTCAAAGTAAAAAGATGAAAATAGGTGTTTAGAATTGATCTAAAACTCTGGGGAGTAGGATATAGTGTTCTATCAGTTTCACAAACATGAATAAGCTTATAACATTGATTCAAAACCAGACGATCAATACCTAGAAAAGTCTTAATCTCCATAGATTGTGTAACCAACATAAATTATGGGCAAAAAATTACCATTAAAATAAAATATTGTAGGAGTCTTGCTTTTGCACATATTGTAATTCAAAAAAGATGCCAGCTTGCTTGGTACTTCAAGTATTGATGTTTTAATGAGTAAACTATTTTCTCTAGTGGAGCACATCCAATTAAATTTAGCATTCAGTCACTCGCTAAAGGGACAGTCTGCAGCTTCTAATTGATTCCACTTCTCCTTTGCTTTCCCCTCCATTCCCAGATGCCAGTTTGATGACTTGTTTGTTTTTCTAAGAAACTCTGAATATCTCACTGGGATACCTATTCATGGAAGAGAAGTCAAGGATCTACCATATTTAGTATTTCTACCAGTTTATCTCTGATCTTCCTAGTTCTTCTGTTTCATTTACCTTGTGTCAGGTTAAGAAAGTGCAGTGGGGGCTTTGTTAACCAGCTAGTTGTAACTATTTCAAATTGTATATAAAACCAGCATATTGTACCCCATAAATGCATTAATGTACACAGCTATGCTTTAATTAAAAAATTTTAAAAATGGAATTCCTTAGACTTTAGCCTTAACTTTTTCTTTCATTCATTCCTTTAGCCATTAATTCATCACATATTTATTGAGTACGTATCAGGCACTGTGCTGAGAGCTAATGAACACCAGTGACTGAGGCAAAAAATCCTAAAATGTTGCAATTTATTGTGAGAACTAGGAACAAAAAGTAAATGAATTAATGTCAAATAAAATATACATTTTGAGGTAATTGCTATGAGAAAAAAAGGGATAAGATAAAGGGAACAGTGATTGTTAATAGGGTGGTTATAAAGGCATTCAAAAGGAAATTAGAATGAAAGGGAAGCAAAGACATCTAAAGATGTTGAGTAATAATATATTCTAAGCAGAGATAACAGAAAACATCAGCTGCTATAACACACATGAGTTGAGTATGTTCCAGCAATGGCAAGAAGGCAAGTTTTTCTGAATAAGAATAAGCAAAGGGGATAAGGAATGAGGTTATCATCAGGGAGATGGTGGAGGTGGGCAGGCTATAAGACAAGGTCTGGAATTTACTATGACAATGAAGGCACACCACTGGCCATTGGCACACCATAATGTGCAGAGGGACTGATATGTTCTAATGTTCAATTTTAAAAGGCCACTGTGACTTTCAGATAGAGAATTTACTGCAGATATATAGATATAGAAGAGAAAAAGCAATACACACAACAAAGGAATTTATTTTGATATTACAGCAGAGAGATGATTATTGTTAGGACTAGAGCATTTCATCTGAAGCTGAGAAACCGGCTCAGTTTGAGACTGATTTTCAAATTACAGCCCAGGTGAGTTGATCTTGATTTGGAAGAAATATATGTGAGAGTGAAGAAAGAGGAGTTGTTTGGTTTTGACCTGAGAAGGGGTGATATCATTTATCGAAAAGAGATGAACTTGAGAAGAAATGGGATTCTGGTGTTGTGGAGGCAGTAACAGGACTTTGTGTAGAAATTAAGACCTTTTTATTCTTTTTGAACTGGGGAAATTCTTGGTGCACATTTGATATCTACATGGAGATATGGGATAGGCATTTGGATATAGAAATTTGGTGCTTACAGGAGAGAATGACATGTTTTACTCTAGTGAATTCCACCCCATTTCACCTTGCCCAGTTTCTTTTGAGTAAAACAACTGGCTTGAGTTCTTTGGTTCAGACGTTCTAAGAGACTCCTTTTATACTTAAAAGCTATATGGAAGGATAAATCATTTATGCCACCCTTCTAAACTGAGGAAACAAGAAGAGGAAGGGAATTTTTTGTAGTTTTGAATTCCTAAAGTTATAATCCAATAAGCATACTTACATGACCCATAAATAAAGTTCAATCAAATGACTGAAGAGAAGGGTTTTTTTTAATTTTTTTCTCAAATTGACCTTCATAAGTTCCTTAGAAATCATAGACCAGTTTAGAGAAAAATTAATCTGAGTCCACTCTGAACCTTTCACACCTCTGATATCCAAACATTCACAGTAATGCTTCTACACTTTAGAAATTTATTAAAAATGTCAGAGGTAGGGCAGCATCTGTGGCTCAAAGGAGTAGGGTGCTGGCCCTATATGCCGGAGGTGGCAGGTTCAAACCCAGCCCCGGCCAAAAACTAAAAAAAAAAAAAAGTCAGAGGTTAGTATTTTAAAAAATCATACAATAAGACTAAATAAACTAGTTATTTATTCCTTTTCTGCCTCTTATTCAATTTTTATTTTTTTTTACCAGCATATATAAACTTGAGAGTGGGAAGATCTTTCAAGTATGTTTATCTCAGCCACATTAATGCCCTTTAAGCCTAAAAATGAATGGAGAAATGATATGAGTTGGAAGGTGGGGTAAGCTAAGTGAGGCAGCCTTTCTCAGTAACTCTAAATGGGACCCAAAAAAGAAAACAAAAACAGATTTTGTGGACCACAGCACTTCCGGAGTCTGATATGTTTTGAAAGCTTTCCACAAAGCAGTTTAACACAACCCGTCAGTGATATAATTACAGCAGAATCTGCAGCACAATAAAATAAACCTATAAACCTTAATCCATTTCCATACAAATGCCCTTACTAATGAAATCAGGAATGATGAATAAGAACTATGTACAACAGAAGGCTCTGCTCAAAAAAGGCTTCAATTCTACACAAGTTCTCCATAGGTCTTTCAAATATTATGCCATTTATGCAATTACAATCAGCAACTATTCTTAGGGGTTAAAGGCATCAGCAAAATAAGTGGAGATACTGCTTCAGTAAAGACAGCTCAATCACTCTGAAAATGTTTCTGCTTGTTCACAAGGATGACATACTCTAATTTGTATAGCAGACAATGGCATTTCATTAAAAATCATGATTTCACAACTCTTTATGTGATTGTCCCATGAATGCATCCGGCCCCAATCTTGATGGGCTGAGCTTTGTATTTCTCCTAGATATCAGGCAATATATCCCACTAGAAAAGGGAAGCGGAAACTTTTTATGGTAGTTCTGAGAGGAGTGATTGGGAATATTGTGAAGAATTCAAGTCTTTTCATCAAAATGGTACCCCTTCAGGAAGTAACACCATCTAAAGGCAAGACCCACAGATGAGTGGATGCATAGAATAAGGAGGAAAACCAACATAAATAATGAGGGCCCAGGACCTGATTACAGTTAATATCATTACAAATACCTTTATGAATCAGCACAGTCTCCCTGGAACTGAGGATTCTAGTCTCCACCTTCAATCAAGGCAAAAGCCCCACTTACACTAGCATATAAGTGGAAATATTTCCATTGATTTGGAGGTCAGTAGTCAATAGTTAAAAAATAAATAATCTGTATTCTCTAACAGAAAGTGGCTCCACATAAAAGGCATTTTGGTTCCTGGATAGTTAAATTTTTGGTAGTTACTCAATTCTTGCTTAGTAAGACTAGAGTAGATACACTGAGGAAAAACTCTAGTAGAGTGGTTAAAAGAAAATCCAGACACTTTGGGAATGCAGCCAAGGTTACCTGTAAGTGGAAAAATAGTATTAAATAAGTCTGAATATTGAAACAAAAATTAAAAGGAAGGACAAACAGTATTTTGTAAGAATGGGCAAAGACAATCCATAACACATCACAAAAATAAATAAATAAATAAACACCACTGACAACAAAATGCAAACACAGCATTCAGACTTAAGGCAGAATTTCCCTACACATACTACTTAGAATGAGACAGAGGCAGTTGCTGTAGAATGTGTCCACAACTGGAAAATGCATTTTTTTTTTTGAGACAGTATCTCATTTTGTTCCCCCAGGCTAGTGTGCCAAGGAGTCACAGCTCACAGCAACCTCAAACTCCTGGGCTCAAGCGATGCTCTTGCCCCAGCCTTCCCAGTAGCTGGGATTATAGGTACCTGCTACAATGCCTGGCTAGATTTTTGCTTGTTTGATTTTTTCTTTCTTTTCTTTTCTTTTTTTTTTTTTTTGCAGTTTTTGGCCAGGGCCAGGTTTGAGCCCACCAGCTCCAGCATATGGGGCTGGCGCCCTACTCCTTTGAGCTATAGGTGCCACCTTTGTTTTTTTCTATTTTTAATAGAGACGTGGTCTCATGCTTGCTAAGGCTGGTCTCAAGTCCTCAGCTCAAGCAATCCATCCGCCTTGGCCTCCCAGAGTGTTAGGATTATATGCATGAGCCACTGCACCCAGTCTAGAAATACTTTAAAGCATAGGGAATAGCTCCTTGTAAAGGTAGCTCAGGATACTTTTTATACATTCTGATGTGTTGTTGTGTTTCTGGGAAAATTTTTGACCTCCAAGATTCTCATCGGTGTAGCTCCTTCCTTAAATTGTGAGGGACCTTGTCAAGAAGGATATTGCCATGCGTGGAATATTTGGGGAGTTATTTCTCAAGACCATTCACTGCCCCTTTCAGAAAAATTCTCATATCAAATACACAGATCCATAATAAGTACAATGTGAGAGGCATACCCTCACCTTGGTAGCCCTGGTGGGCAGTTTGGAAGGTCTTATGTTCAAAGTCATGCCCTTGCAACCAGCATGGAAAATGCAGACTTGGCAAGATGAAAATGATGGTTTCAAACCTGGACATTCAGAATAAGAAAGAAGCAGAATGGGTAGCCCAAGTCTTGAAACTAAGGTTGTAGACTAGACTCTGTCACATGTAGGTCATCATATTAATTTTGATAACCTCTCTTTATCTTTAATGATTGCTAAGATACCTAAAGGACTATTTTACTGTGCTCTACTAAGGATTTAAAGGACATTCTCTCACATTTTGCTTATCTACATGGAACTCCACCTGCCCTTTAAAAAATTATCAGCTCTTCCCCACCTTGACTTCCAAGAGTGATGGGAAGCAGGCTTTTAGCTTGGATTATCTTATACAATGTATATATCTCAGATAATTTTATACGTTGGAGATTTCATTAAATGAGTATCTTGTTAATGTGGTTTCTGGTTTCCTTATCTTGGCTCAGCAATTAGAGTTGTTACTGAAATACTAGAGGATTCTCAGGAAATTTGTTAAAATATTTTAAAAATATGATGCTCATACCCATCAGTTTTTATATCTTTTTCCTGAAATTCTCAATATTACAAAGACCAAATGTGTTTCTTAATCAGTTCAGGAGGTTGTGAATTGTTTAGTGACTTTTTACCCAATACCAACCATTCAGTCAGAAAGCATGCTACTACTTGTGATTCTATCTGTTGTCTAATTCATGCTCACTGGGTGATTCCCCTATAAGCCTCACCTTAATCTTCTTTCTCTTCCCTTTCTTCTGCAAAAGTCTCAGCAACTAAAGATGTTAAGAATGTCATGGAAAATAAGAGTATCACACTATATTCTCAAGGTATTTTTACCAGGACATAAAACAATCATTCTCTCTCCTTCATGAAAGGTTGTCTTCTTTCAATAATATTTTAGCTGTTAACTTTTTATTTTAAAATGTACTGTGCTGAGTGAAGCCAATAAAGACAATAAATATGACAATGGCAATAGTAGTACTAATATTAGTACCAATTTAAGATCATGGCATTATGTAGTTCAAATGCAAAACAAAACCAAAAATAGTTGTGGGACTAATGAGATAAATATTCAATTTGTCTGGGGCCAGAAGCTGAAGATTTTCCTAGGAGCAAGTTTTGCTTTTGGGTTATTGTGTTATTTAAATTGTGTGTCTATGGAGAGGCTATGTGGCTAGATTTCTATATAGAACCCATCACTCAAATTATAAAATCATATGTGTCCTGATGTCATTGAAGGATGACTAGAAGAATTAAGGAAGCTCCCATAACCATCCTGAAATTAAAGAGGCTGGCTATATATTACCTACTGTTTTCTAACATTAACACTTTTACAGTTCAAAACTTTGACACATAATGTGCTTAATTGAGATAGTAAACAGTGTATTATAATCAGAATCACCAGTAAGTTTTAATTACCATAATAGTGCCAACTAGGACACTTCTTATCTGTATCATTAGCTAAAACCCATTTTTTAATTCTTACATGAAGGTCTGTGTACTTTCCTATAAATTCTGCATTTTAATTTCTGGAAGGATGAATGGGTATTACATATAATGACCAGTGACTGACCTCAGAAGGCAACTATTAAAGGCATTTATAAAAATTACCCTGCACTTTGATTTCCCTCATACAAACTATATTTATGGTTTCTGCTTAACATGGTAATAATAAGCAACTGAGAACAATCGGTGTCCCAGCGTCTTTACCAGCGCACCCTTGCTGAGGAGCAGAACCATCAGGAAGTTATGATACTGGGAAGTTATTGTTGCTCTCCAGGTCTACTCTCCAAAATCCTCCTCTAAGTATGTGGATATCAATTGAATAACTCAACATTTACTGTTGATTGCTTAGTTAAAAATGTTATTTATTCTAAGTGTGAGAATTACTTGAGTTGATCAAAATATAAAGCATTTTCTCAAGACATACGTAAAAGAGTATAGTATAGTATACATTCTCACTATAAATACGTGACATGATGACATATACAGTCACTCAAATATTTAAAAGTCACAGATGGGTCACTGATATTAAGCCTGGCACAGTAACAACCTTTGCAGATATACCAGAAATCATAATTCTATATATCTTTTTTTTTGCAGTTTTTGTCCAGGGCCGGGGTTGAACCCACCACCTCTGGTATATGGGGTCGGTGTCCTACTCCTTTGAGCCACAGGCGCTGCCCCATTATTCTATATTTTTAGTTAAAGAATATACAAGGTATATAAAACTTAATTGATATTGTTAATTAAGAATACATTGTGTGTGTGTACACTCACATTGAGTGTGTACACATGTGTTTCCTAAGGAACACGTGTTCTTTACTGTGTAAGGACATAGAGAAGGGCTTTGCAATCATATGGCCAAAGTCTGATCAGTAATGCCACCTTTAGCTAAATGTACTTTGCTTAAGTAATCAACATTTAAAGCCTAATATTACAAATGAAATATAAAGATGGTAAAAGATGGCTTTATGTGTACAAATTTCTTTACATAACACTTGGCACTGTTTATCCTTATGATGTAAACAAACAGTCTTTAACATCACCAAATGTGTATACCATGCTTTCTCTGTGGAACTTCATCCATAATCTTTAGAAAGCTCATATTTCAGCACTAATGTGTGATTTATCTACAATTTTGTTCACTTTAGCAGAAATGACCTTCTTGTTATCGATCCATTAGGGTCACTGAAAACAGTTCCTCATTCCATATCAAAGTATCTATTCCTTATGCATCCAGAAAGTTTTATAACAGTTGCCTAAAGATTGGAAAAATATGTCTATAAATAATGACAGCTAGAATCCCAGCTGCCCATTTCTCACTATATAATAGACAAAATGCAGGATATCTAGGAATTTAACTAAGACAACAAAGGGGCTAAAACTTAGTGCTCAGCAGTTTACAATCTTTTTAAGATGATTTACCCCAGAGCAGACAACTTTTGATAAGGGGAACCTATGATCTGCTTAAAATCAATAATGTCTGTTACTTTACCCCTTGAATATGAAGTTTGTAAATGTAGAATAATTGCTGAAAGTTATCTCAATTACACAAGAATATAGAGAAGATGCATTGAATCTAATCCTCCTCCATCCCTGAAACAACTCACTTGAGCATGAAAGTCAATTTACATTTTTTTTCAATTCTAGAAATAGAATTTTCATTTTGTGTCATATTCATAAAAAAACTCATCTATAACTCAGCAGGGTACTCACATGTGCTTAGAAACAATATTAGGTATGGGAATTACCTTTCGTACCATAAAGACCAAATTACTCACTGAGAAATAAGATTTTAAAGGATCTTCAGGAAGCAAATGAGAAAAAAAAAAATACAGAATTTCATCCGAGACTGGAACTGTTGTATTGTTCATCTGCAGGCTCCTCATCCCTCCTATATCAATTTTACATCTCTACTTAGATTCTCTTCTCTCTGAGGAGCATGCGAAGCTGTTAGATTTTAATGAAGACATGTTGCGGAGGGAGCCATGGGGTTACAAATATGAGTTCGAATCCTGCTAACTGTTTCATGGGAACGAAGGCAGGGAAGACTTAGCATAAAGGGATTATAGATACAGGTGCACTTAAAGCAAAGCAAATTTACTTAATAAGACACCATAAGCATTTCTTATGTTATTATAAAATTTTCAAAATTATAATTCTAATGATTACATAATATTTAATCATGTAGAGGCACCATAGGCCACTTAACAAATTCCCAGTAGGGACATTTGTGTTTTCTTTCCTATTTTTTACTGTAGTAAAACCTGATGCAATAAACTTCTTTGCACTTAAGTGCTTCCCCATTCCCCATACCCTTTCTGTATTCAGAAGACTTTTCTCGTTTATATTCACAGAAGTATATTTATTAGGTCAAAATTTGTAAATATTTTAAGCTCTTGCTTATATTGCCAAGTTGCTTGCCAAATGAGTTATAAAAATGTACCTTTGTAAAAGAGTGGTTATTTCACTATATTTTTTCAAGAACTGGTTATACTTTATTTTTGAGAGAATCTCCTTTTTAATTTAAAAATAATTGGAAGGGTACAAGTGTTTTTTGTTCTGTGAATAAATTGCTAAATTCCGGGCTTTCAGTGTACACGTCTGAGGCAGGTAAACTGCTTGAGTTCAGGAGTTTGAGACTAGCCTGAGTAACAGTGAGACCCTGTTTCTACTAAAAATAAAGGAACTAGCTGGGTGTTGTAGCAGTCACCTATAGTCCCAGCTACTCGAGAGGCTGAGACAAGGGGATTGCCCAAGAGTTTGAGGTTTCTGTGAGCTATGACACCACAACACTCTACCCAGGGCAACAGAGTAAGACTCTGTTTCAAAAAAAGAAAAAAAGTGTACATTGTACCCAATAGGTGAATTTTTATCCCTCACCCTCTTCCCATCATTCCTGTCTTCTTAGTTTCCAGTGTCCATCACTGTCCTTTGTGACCATACGTATTTTTCATTTAGCTATGACTTATGAGTAAGAACATATAGTATCTATTGTTCCATTCCCGAGAGTCTTCATTTTGGATAGTGGTCTCCAGCTGCATTCCAGTTGCTGCAAAAGATAGTATTTCATTCCTTTTTATAGCTGAGTAGTATTCTATGGTTTTTCTTTGCTCAGCAGTCAAATAAGCAATTTGATTGGTTTCCCAAATCTTTGCAATTATTAATTATGTTGTGATAAACATTTAGGTTTAAACTGTAAACAATCAGCATTTACAGGTAGCTAATATTGTAGGAATTGACTTAAGATTTAGATTTTTCAGTGTCTCATTCACTTCTACCAAAATGCTAGTGAAATGTGCTCAAAGTAGAAAATAATCTTGTATGAGCTTTAAGAAAACTTTTAGGACTTATTTTTTCCATTATAAATTGAAAGATTTAATTAATATAAAGGTAGATGATGAAGCCAAATGTCTATAAATGTCGTGACTGCATAAATGATTATACGAGACGTGGATTGACAGTACGCTGCAAGAGGTGAGGCTGACCATAGGTGCAGGATAGCACTGAGCACCTCTCCCAGAGTCCTTTTATTGAGAAGATACATAATAGGGGAAAGATTACTAAGCAAAGACATGCAGGGGCTGCGTGCTCGGGGAAATGATCTTATAGGTGCCAACAGAGTACGAACTCAAGGAAATGACCTTCAAGGGCGGTAAGGAAATGATCTCCAGAATACTAAATGAAATTTCTCTCCACCAATCCTTCAAGGAACTGTCATAAAATGCTAAATGCTTAACAATAGTCTTGCTATTATAGGAGTGAACTTTGCTCCTCCAGGATTACTGAGTTACTTGGTGGCTTGCCTTCCAAGTCACAAGAGATCTCCAGGCTTGCCAGGAGAATGTCTTGTTCTCAGTAATTCCTCAGATGAGTTATGATGTTGGTGACTGTTGTAGTAAGTATGATGTTTAATCCTCTACTTATAAAGACCATTTGATTATTGGGACTATGTTTGCCTTTTAAACATGTTTTCTATCCAAGTAAATATTTTCATAAAGCATATAAGAAACCAAATACAATGCAAGAAATACATCTGTCAGGGCTGGTTTAAAATATGCACACACAATCCCAAACAAACTTGAAACATCAGTCTTATATAAAATTGTCACATAAGCTTATATAGTATTGTATTTCACATGCTCCCTAAAGATTTGTCAGATATAGCCATGTTATTAGGGAGAGAATGTATTAATTCATGACAGTAAAATACCTGTTTAAGGTTCTACTACATATTGGCTTTCTAGCGTTGAGAAAATTCTTTGAACTCTCTAAAACGATGTGTGAACATGTCTAGCACATAATAGTCTCATAATAAATGAGACTAACCACAAAGAATAAACTAAAAAATTCAACTCACCCTAATCTGTCTTAGGGTTGTTGGGTGACTATTTAACATTAGATCAAAGAGGAATGCCTCTATTTATTTAGGACAGTAACAGTTTTGAGGCTTAGATTTAACAAAGTACTAATGACATATATCTGAACGTAACTGTTCCAAATGTAGGCAGACACAAATGTTAACAGCCCTGGAATTAATATGTAATTGAAGATAACTAAAAAATAAAGAATACAGTTAGCAACTCTTCCATAGCTGCCCTGGCACATATTTCTGGGGACTTTAGCTACTAACAATGAGATCAATGCAACACCCGTCAGAGTAACTGGCAGGTGTGTCTGACACGTATAATTACACTGAGAAAGTAAGGTTTTAATTCTCAAGGAACATAATTCAGAGAGGTGGATGTTAGGAGAAGAGAAACTGGTTCAGCTAAAAACTGAATTTATAGCAAAGATGTCATTGAATTATATAGCCTGTAATTCCCAAATTCTAGAAACCAGCTTGGATTTATGGGGCCGGGAAATCTCTTGAGTCATGGTATGTGAGTTTCCATGTATTTCAGACAAACTTCCACCTTGCTGTAAAAAAAGCAGCAACCATGAGTAGCAAGGAGTCATTTCTCATAGGATGGAGAGGGGAGATAAAGGAAAAATACAGATAGAAGAGGAAATAACTTTATCTGTTAATCTAAAAGTACCTAAAGCTACCTAAATCTGAAAAATTTAATAAATAGAAATTGAAAATGAATCATCAAATATATTCATCTGATGACTCCAATCAAAGGTTAGGGGGTCTTCATTTATTAATGCATTTTATTCAGCATTTTCTTAAGAGTTATGATGTGCCAGGTACTGTAAGATGTTAGCAATTCAGCAATGATGTGAACTTCAGGAAAGAAATTTATGGTCTGGTAAAGACCATTAAGTTGGTAAAGACCAACAAGTAAAAAAGAATCTCAAAACAGTGAAATGCATGCTGTAAAGAACAGTTTTATAAAATATCAATGTGAGGAATTCAGTAACCCTCACTGGACTTCCATTTCATATGAAAATAAGAAACATGTTATTAACATTTACTGAGCTCCGATTACATTTTAGGAAGGTAGAATCTTTTTTACTACAGATAGTAACAGTCCCCACACTTAATGCTGCATCCAAAAGAAATGCAAAGATTCACTATATTAATTATTTAACTTTTTTCATATTTTGTTGCACAGGTTTGTGTAAACTATGTATTTAAAGAACAGAATGCCTTCCACTTTTCTCTATTGGTCATTGCATGGAGTCATGCTGTGATTCTTGTCTCTCTCTGCTGAGCTTGGCTCCATTTGCCAACAATTTTGTTCAAATGCTGTGTCCAGAACTGAACATTATATATGGGAGACCCAAACCATCTCAGATGCAAAGAAGATGTAATAGAGGAGGAAGGCAACGATGCTAGGTTGAAAACAGTCCAGCACCAGTCAATCCACACTTGATCACTGTATTTTTATTTTTGTTTTTTCCTTCTGGATAGTCTGACTATAAGTGAAGAAAAAGTGATGACCTTCCTCTAAGACTCAAACGTCCTTAGAAAACATTTTTAAAAATGCAAGTATTCTAAACATAAGTGCAAACATGTCTCTTGTTGTCTTTCTCTCTCTTATAGGAATTAAACTCAGAGTATGAAACATTACCTGTCTATTTCTTCCTCTCCTCAAAACCTCATTAAAGTACACAGGCTCAGTAGAACATGTCCCCTTGGTGCTGCCCCACTAACCTCACCTCACCTGTCTAATGCTTTGCCTGTCCCTGATTTTTTCATCACTCAAATGTCATCCTCAGTGGCAATATTTCTAAGAGTCAGCCTCACATATCTAGCATAAAAAGTGCTGCTGATATCATGATGTATTTGCAAGGATTTTTTCTCACTTTAAGTAAAACACTGTGATACTCTTATCTATGGGTACTCGTGGCCCCTGCAGATGATGCTATCCTGATGCTCAGAAAGTTTTGCTGCCTGTGGTGAGGCTTCATTTCCTCGGCTGCTCTCTCTGCTTTGCTATGGGCGAGCTGATCCCCACAGCATACATTCTACATGGTCCTTTTGCTCCTTTGATTTTCCTGTAGTCAGTAGGATTAGACAAAGCATAGGTCTCAAAGTTGGTTAAAACAAGAAGAATTACATTTTATTCCTAGGGATAACATGGAATTTCTTGACCACAATAACTATTGTCATCTGATTCCCTGTATAGCAGTGGTGGCCCCCAAACTTTTTGGCACCAAGGACCAGTTTCATGGAAAACAATTTTCCATGAACAGAGGGCAGGGAGTGGTTACAAGGTGATTCAGGCACATTACATCTCCACCTCAGATCATCAGGCATTAGATTCTTATAAGGAGCACACATCTTACATGCCTCACATACACAGCTTACACAGTTCATGTTCCTATGAGAGTCTAATGCTGCTGCTGATCCAACAGGAGGGAGCGCTCAGGTGGTGATACAAGTGATGAGTGAAGCTTCGCTTGCTCTCCTGATGCTCACCTCTTGTGGGGCAGCCCATTTCCTAACAGTACTGGTCCATGGCCTGGGACTTGGGGACCACAGCTGTGAAGAATGGCAATGGTGGAGGCAAATCCACGAACTGGCTTCTGGGTAGCCATTTGAACAACAAAACCAATGGGGTTATATGAGGACCTGGTAAAATTGTCCCCAGATCAAATAATGACATAAAAATCTAATATTATCCTTTTTGGCCAAACCTTCAGTTTTACAGTGCATAGAACACAGGTGAGAGGCCTACTGTATTCTTAAGCAGAGTTCCTCTCACATACACTGGCTTCATGAACTGTTTTCATGTTCAGCAGAGAAAGATTAAGATCAAGAAATGTCTTCATGTGATTTTATATGAGAATAAGTTGAAGGAACTGAAAATGTATAGTCTGTAAAAGTTTTAGAGAAGGTTCAATGTTTGTCTTAAAACATTGAAAGGGTTGAGATTTCAAGAAGGATAAAAATTATTTGGTGTCCTCAAAGGAAGATTAGAAAATCTTACTCCATCTCCAAACAAACAAAAAATGTTTTTTTAACAAGTAGAAATATGTGATTCAAGAGGCCCTAAGTTCCTAGTTATTGAAGATGTGGAAATGGTCATATTGTGGAATTTCAAATTCCAAGATAAATAATTGTGGTGGTCAGTATATGATCTTGATATACTTGGCCTTGGAATTCTATCGCCCAATATTTTAATCAATCTGATGGCATAAGGAGCTACATTCAAATGCCTAAAAGAGATATTTCTTCCAAGACCCATATGTGGTGGGCTACCAAAAATATTCTACAAACCCCCAACAGAACTCCTCTAGAAGTAGACCTTAAAACTAAGATTTTAGTGCAAGTAGTTTATTTTGCAGGTGCAGAGAACATTGACAGGATGTGGAGAAGTGAGAAGAAAGAATATATTGGGTAATTGGAGCATAATCTCAAAAGGAATGTCTGAGAAACTGCAAAACTCAGGCTTCACACATCTCACAGGAGTAAGAAAACCAGGCTATTTCATGTGATGACAACTGCTGGCAGTCAAAGGTTAAGGGTTTCTCTGAAATACCATAATTCCCTGAAATTTCTGACCTGTTAAGGACAGGAAGCATGAGACTGAAGCACTGATAGGCAGATTCTAGCAAATGGAAAATATATAGAGGTCACTGAAACAGTGAAGTCTCATATGGACCTTCAATTACTGCTGTTCCACATCTTGCCTGTGAAAGTCTGACTCTAACACACAGAATGCACCTGTTACCCCAAGGAGGCGCTAATATTAATCTGACATTCACTAGAATCATGGTTTTTCTGAATGTAGTCATTCTGTATTCAGCATTTATCAAGCCACACCTAGAATATAGACAAAACAAGTATCAGGTATTTGTACACTAAGGAATAATGCCCAAGAAAGGATTCAAACAATCATACTTAGAAAGTATCTTACCATCAATATCGTAGTTCTTAAACCACCCAGTGTTCTTTATTTTAACTTTTGTGATCTGAACAATTAAAGAAAGTATCGATATTTTGGTCTCTGTCACTCTTTCTCTCTCTCTTTCCTCTCTTTCTAAACACACATTCACACGTGCACACACACATTAAATTTATCTGAGAAAAAGGTAAATAGACCTGCCATTTGATCCTATAATTCCTCTACTAGGTATATATCCAGAAGATCAAAAATCACTTTATAACAAAGATATTTGTACCAGAATGTTTATTGAAGCCCAATTCATAATTGCTAAGTCATGGAAGAAGCCCAATTGCCCATCAATCCACAAATGGATTAATAAATTCTGGTATATGTACACCATGGAATATTAGGTAGCCTTAAAAAAAGATGGAGACTTTACCTCTTTCATGTTTACATGGATGGAGTTGGAACATATTCTTCTTAGCAAAGTATCTCAAGAGTGGAAGAAAAAGTATCTAATGTACTCAGTCCTACTATGAAACCAATTTATAGCTTTCATATGAAAGCTATAACCCAATTATAGCCCAAGAATGTGGGGAAAGGGGCAAGGGAGGGGAGAGGAGAGGGAAAGATGAGTGGAGGGAGGGTATTTGGTGGACCACACCTATGGTGCATCTTAGTAGGGTACAGGTGAAACTTACTAAATGCAGAATATAAATGTCTGAACACAATAACTAAGAAAATGCCATGAAGGCTATGTTAACCAGTTTGATGAAAATATTTCAAATTGTATATAAACCCAGCACATTGTACCCCATGATTGCATTAATGTACACAGCTATGATTTAATAAAAAAAAAAAAGAAGAAGTTAATTCAGTTAAATCAAGACTAGGTTTACATAAGTGACAAACATATTCCTAAGCCCAAGAAAGACACATAAACCATAAGGAGTCAAAATTTTTCTACTGAGATTGGAATATGACCATAGAGTTTTATTCAGAATTGTGATACAAAGAAAACAGATGGTTAATTTCCCAGTTTACAAAAAAAAAAAAAAAAAATGAGTAGTTTTAAATGCCTGATACATATGTTAACATACCCCAATTGCCAAGATCACTCCTAGGAGAAAAATTTCAAGGGAAAAATAGCATATATGTAGACCCATTTATTTAAAAATATGAAAAGGAACATACAACTACTTTAAAAATACAACTACTTTCATGTGGAGGCATTATTAATACTTCTAGAAAATAACTAGAATTTTTGTTCTTACATTTCATCTTGAAACTCAGAGAAAAGTTGCAAAAACAGTAAAACGAGTTTCTCATGAATCATTTTGAGGGTCGATTTCCCCAAATTTGAATAATTATTTGCTAACAACAAAGACATTCTCCTACCTAACCTGACAGAACCATAAAAATCAGGACATTAACTTTATTATTTGATTATCATTCAACCTTCAGACACATCAACTTTCACCAGTGTTATATTCAGGTTTTACCAGTTGTCTCAACCAGTCTTTTGTAGCAAATAGTTCCAATCCAGAGTCTTGCATTTCATTTAGTTGCCATCTCCTCATTGTCTGATCTAGAACAATGTTTCTGGACATCAATGATCACGATTCTTTTGGAGATTATAAGGTAGTGACATTTTAGACGGTTCCCCAATTTAGCTTTGTCTAATAATCCTCATTATCAGATTCAGGTGATGCATCCTTGGCCGCAGTGCCATAACAGCAAAGCTGTGTTCTCATTTTATGCTCTCAGGTGGCACTGAATGTCAATGAATACTAGAACTGGTGTTGCTAATTTCAGTAAGTTGGTTAAAAGAAGTTTCCAGTTTTCTCCATAGTAAAGTTATTTTCCCATTTGAAATAATAAGCACTTTTTGTGGGGAGATATCATGAGATTATATAAATATCCCATTCCACATTAAATGTTTGATTAATTTATTTGTGTTTGTCACAGTACTCTTATAAATGATTTTTAGTCCATAGGTTTCAATTTGTTACTTTCATTCTTTAATGTGATGCTGGAATTCATCCAGATTTGTCCAGTGGATGTCCATGAAGGTGGCATTTGTGTGATGCCATCACTATTTTTATTTTCTGGCATGCTTTCTGATACTTTTTTCCTTTCTTCATCCTTGGAATTAGCCATTTTTCCAAAGAGCTGTGATCCCATTTAGGGGAAATAGCATTTAGAAACCATGATCTGGGCACTAGCTGTGCCCTTTGCGCTTGTGTCTTATAGTTTATAGTCTTTCAGGGGACCAGGCTAGAAATACATTTATTTACACAGACACACATATACAAATCTCATATTAATATACAATCAATATATTTCTTATTGATCCCCACTCTACATATTACGAATTTTTCTTCATGTCTCCCCCTCACTCATGTAAGTGGTGGTTACTCTCCTCATCAAAGCCTGACTCTCACTCTGTCACCACCTTCTCCCCCCACCACATATATAACTTCTGCTTTCCCTCTTGGCGTCTTATACTCACATCAAATATACTCCCTACCTCTTACACAAATCTCTTCTTCATTTTATTCTAGGTATGACAAGTGCAGTGGACCTTTGAAGAACTTCCTAACTCATTAAAATTCCTGCCTTGCTTGGCCCACCTGATAATTTTAAATAATTACTCAGTAAAGACAGAGAAAGAAAAAGCAAGGAGAAAAGGAAAGAACTTCTAATAACAATGGCCTTTGGAGAGGCCAGTTGAGTATTCAAACATGAAAGAGGGCTTTTATTTTTTAATACATGATCCCCCCCCTTTTTTTTTCTGTTTGTTTGTTTGTTTTCTGACCGAGTCTCACTCTGTTGCCCCAAGCTAGAGTGCACTGGCATCAGCGTAGCTCACAGAAACCACAACCTCCTGAGTCCAAGAAATCCTCCTGCCTCAGCCTCCCTGAGTAGCTGGGAAAACAGGTGCCTGCCGCAATGTTAATCTTACATTTCTATTTTTAGTAGAGACAGGATTTCACTATTGCTCAGCCTGGTTTCCTGAGTTCCTGAGCTCAAGCAAGCCACAGTACCTGGCGTTTTCTTTTGATTTAATTTGTTGACTATGAATGATATCTCAGATTACTTTTCCAGTTTGAAAGATATATTAAGAATTTGATAGATGAATAAATGTAAACTAGACATTTTCACTGATAGACAGTAATCATTTTTTGAATACACAGCTATAGAATTATGTTCTCATATTCTTATAATCTTGCCACAATAGAAGTTTCAGTTCATTCTCAAAACAAGCAAACAAACCTGCAATGGTATCTCTAAGAACTCAGAGTAGTGAAATACTAAGTCTTACACTTGAGATTGGTGCAAGCCCTCTATAAATCTTAGAGGGCTGTGCCAACCCAGTGGACTATTTTTATTTTTTAATAGGGGCCACCAAAATCATCTAGCCCACATGATCCTACAAAGTAGGTAGAGTAGATGATTCAATTTTCAGGTTTTTCAAGCCAATTGGACTTAAAAATCCAAATACGTTTTCTTAACAATGACACCTTGCACAGCTCTTTGGAGACTAAACAGTCTAATCCTGTAGTCAGTGTTTTAAACCTCCGCCTTATAAAACTTCTCCTATGTCCTCCTTATAAAACTTAATAAATATGAAACTGACAAGACCAAAAAATAAAGTGCGTAAGAGATCTCTTTCATGGAAGAAAAAAATTTATAAATATTCATATTTTATAGAGCAATCAAGATGTTGATGTTAATATTAGAGCAATAACTTTAATTGTATTTCAGCAAACGGATGCCAATTAGGAAACAAATTATCTCATAGAAGCAAGTCTTGCACACAGTTTGTGCCCTGAAGGTAAGCTGAGGGCTATGCCAGCTTCCTGAATTTTAATGTACAAATGAACACCTTCAAAATTATTAAAATTAAAAATAAGCATTTAAAGAGTTTTAAATTATGCCCCGAAATAAATGACAGCTGCATGCTTACTGGTAAAGGCAGAATATTTTCTCCCCTACATGGAAAAAGCAAATCACTAGCCACAGCAAGGTTGCTTCTCAAAAAAATAAGGAAGGACTATTTAGATTACTCCTGTTGTGACGGATTTGTGAACCCCACACACTTCTGATAAAGTGCTCAGAATAGTAAATTGCCATGAAAACCCCCTTTGAACTTTCTAAAGTCTTTAAAACTCTGCAATCTCAAAAATGGCAGGCTTTTACCTCATATTTCTCAGAGCCTACCTAGAAAACTTCCAATATGAAGATCCAACAGGATAAGAGATCGGCATTAAAAGACTACTATTCAAAGAGATCCCGGATAGACTAGGAAGCTGCTGAATCTTTTATAGTGCCCCGTCCCCCTCACGGACCTGTGCCTGGCATAGTATCTCCCACAAGTTATGGCTTACATGACAGCAGGCTTTATCCCCTGAATTCATGGTGCAGAATTGGCCTACGTCAAGGACCCTCTGAATACCCCCAGGAACTAGTCTCAGCTTTGAGATTTCCTTTTATTGCCATGGCAAGTTGTGCACATTACTGACATTGACTGAATCACATTTGTTTTGTTAGTATTTGACCAGAACAGTTTCCTTCCTAAAACGGAGTGCCTTCTATTCACAAACATTTCTGTATCCTTAGTGGAACCAGAATTAGTCCTCAGCAGAGTGGAACTCAGATGTTAGCTGGAAACATGTCAGCTCCTCGATTTTCATGTAAGGTTATCTGGAACACCCATGTCTGTGAATTGGAAATGCAAAAGGCCTCCTATACATTTACGTAAGTACCCAGGAACTTATTTTTCCATGGACACTTCTTTTTCTGAGTCCTTTTTCTGAATATTGCATGTAGCACCAGATTCAAAACCCAGCTTTCTCTAGTTTCAACACATGATTTATTTATACATTTTTCCATGAACAGAGTAGATATCATGGAGGTAACACTGTCCTTTGCATACCCAAACTAAATTAAAATCTCATTATAGACATTCCTGTTTATAACAACCTTGACAAAATCCGCCCCCCATCCCCCTATAAATGATTGCACTTACTTAGTCCTCTGCTAACCTCCCCCTTTCTTCTCTCTTTCATTTTGTTCTCTTTACTTTCAGTATCTTTACTCTAGAACAAATTTATCTTTTTATTTCTTTTGCATTTTTCATCTTCAAATTTTCTATATGTTTACCCTGCCTGTAAACCCTAAACATACTCATCAAGCTATTTTATTTTACCAATGTCTGTTACTCCTCAGCTTATAAAAACAATATTAGTTTTACCTCATCTCAGGCATAAAGAATTGAGGCTAGTCTATAACATGGTGGTGATGAGAGTCCAATGTACTAGAAGAATAAATAGCAGATATAACATATTAAGTATATCACTTCTGTATCTGGATAAATTTTAGGATCTGTTCATCCAGCTCAAAGGTAAAGAATATTTCAATCATAGCTTGTATTACGGAAATACTAATCTGTAATGGACATTAGAAGTCACAGACTTGTACCTAGCCTAGAATTAGTTCACCTCCCAGTTAGGATTTCCACATCATAGATAGTGAAAGCCACTGTCCATCAAGCAAGGTCTAAGCTGGACATAGTGGTTTGGAATTTGGAGTTGCTCATACTAAAATAAAGAATCAAACAGGCTGGGAAATTCTCCCTTTCACATCTCTCTTCCTTCTTTTTCTCTGGCTATCCAAATTTTTTTATTTCTAGGTACTTGTATGGGAAACTTTTGTTTTGTTTTATTGCTAATCTAGAGATAAAATGATTCTTGATTTGCTTTTGAAAAAACATTCTAGCTATTGCTAGGCAACTTTACAAAACTCTGAGATTTAATTTCTCCCTTAAGGGGTGGATCAACTAGCATTATCTTTGGCACATCTGTCCAAGACATGAGCTTATTTGGAAGTTCAAACCCAAGCTATGACAAGCAGCTATCCCTATGGTGTTTCCAACCTGAATTCTAAGGGATTTAAGTTGGTTCTAAGTCAGTTTTTAAGACACCTGCTTTGTAGGAGTATCTGCATTTCAAATTCACTGTTGCAACAATTTCCTAAAAGAGGACTTTCAAATTGTTGAAGAAGGGCAATTAAATCTCCTGTGGGATTAATATACAGTTCCCCTGTCCCAGTCCACCAAGACTGCACACATACTAGTCAGGACAGTTATTCCATGAGATGCTCAAGCATAAACAAAAGGAGAGATCTGGTAGAGAAGAGCTCAAGCCTCATGACTCGGCGCCTATGGCTCAATGGGCTAAGGCACCAGCCATGTACACCTGAGCTGGTGGGTTCAAATCCAGCCCGGGGCCCATCAAACAACAATGTCAGCTGCAACCAAAAAATGGCCTGGCGTTGTGGCGGGTGCCTGTAGTCCCAGCTACTTGGGAGGCGGAGGCAGGAGACTCGCTTGAGCCCAGGAATTGGAGGTTGCTGTGAGCTGTGGATGCCATGGGACTCCATCCAGGGTTACAGCTTGAGACTCTGTCTCAAAAAAAAAAAAAAAAAAAAAGAGCTCAAGCCTCTACTGGCATTTTTCTTAAACTGTGGCCTTTCTGCAACTCATCTGGATTTTTATATTCTTGAAAGTGTAGCTAAAATTGTTACCAGGTTTATGGACTATGCCAACTAGAAAATATTTGGAAGCTTTAAAATTAGACCTAGAGTCCTAAGTCTGAGAGGTTGTTTTCCTGAAGATAGCCAACTGCCAACTACCCTCTCACACGGGCTCTCTTTGAGGCATAAAATTGAAAGTACCAAGATGCTTGGTGCTTATATTTAGCTAATTGTGGGTGCAATCAGCCAATTGAGGATACAATTAGACACTGCAATTAGCTGCTGTGGTCCAAATTATTAGAAAGATGCGAAAACAGGAGGCTCAGGCAAAGCCTCTTTATAGATGCAGGTCTGTGGATGCAATTACTGATGAAAGTCATTCAAATGAATATATCCATGAAGACAAAGAGAAATCAAGAAAATAGGAAAAGGAAAAAAGTAAAACTTACTGGTAGAACAGTAAAGGTTCTTAACAGTATTAATCCACATGCATATGTCTGTACATTTTTTAGGGTTTATGAGTCATCTGTCCAAGCTGCTTCATCAAAGGCTTATTTTTATCTAAAAGATGTCCACTTAAACTGCATAATAGAAATTGCAGTGTACAGTTCTGAAGCAAAGATAGAAAAACGTCTCTCCCACTAGCATATACCATCTAGCAAAGGTCAAATGTTCCCTTTTCTGTGACAATTCCACAACCTTATAAAGTAAAAAGGGAAAATAAATAGATATTCACCGAACGGCCTAATGTTCCAGGTCTTGCAATGGGCAGCTGACAAGTGATATAATCCCCATCAGAACTCCATGTGAGAGAAGTTTCTCCGTTTACAGATGAAGAATCTGAGACTTCGTTAACATTTTGACAAAGTTCAACAGCACTTTAAAGGGTAAGTTGAAGTCTCTCTGGCCTTATAAACTCTTTCCTCAAAATTATGGTCTTCCAAATGGCTGGTATACTTTCAGTAACATCTGCAGAACACCAAAACTAATGCTAGAACACACAGTATTAATCTGGATCTAAACTCCAGAAAAATATCAATCACCTAATAAACATTCATTTGAGACATTTAGATAAAGGTTCTTTACTTGATGGGACATTGATAATGAATAATGCTTTAGTAGCTGTGATTTTATTACATACATTCTAATAATTGTGTGTATATATATATATATATATATATATATATTTCTCTTGGCTAAAATGTAGAAATATTTGTTTAAAGTATTGAAAAGAAACCTTCTTTGATGATTTGCCAGTGAGATCTTCTATAGAATTTTAATTTTGAGTTACGTCTTTGTTTCAGCATTTAATTAAATTCCATTTTAGAAATTCACCAAAATGCTTAAAAGAGGGGAAAAGATAAATGGTCATATGGAATTCAATGCTTTTTAATTACAGAAATCCATTCACTTTGTAATATCAGTGTAACAATTCCTTAATGAAATTGAATTATTTCTTTTAAAATTGACTTAATTAATGATTCAATTTATATTAGATTGATTTTATAATCCAATTTCCACTATAATAGTAAAGTTTAGGGTTTCTTAAAAAAGAGACTTTTAAGAACTATTAAAATCTGAACTTCTTTGATATGGAACTTTATATGGGGGAAAAAAGATGGCTTTAGTTAAGACACTCAAAATTTTACTACTCTATTTAGTTTAAGGAAAAATGCAATAATTTTATATTATAATTAATTTTAGGGTTTTTAAAATCCAATTATTTCCTGAATAAGCTATTAAACGTATTTCCTTATGTAAAAGGCAAACTGAAAGGCTTAGGGAAGAATGGCTCTGTGGTGTTTAACGGGCCTTCGGTCTGTGAATAAATCTTCAACGTTTTCTCCGTGTTATGATCACAGAACCGCTCACATCAAACCTGCCTCTATTCTGCCTGCGTCTCGGCCTAGGCCATATGTGTGATACTTTGTGTTTAAAAGCCTTTTTATAATATTAGTTCACTAAATTGTTATGTAGAAGATTAAAAGGGTCACTCCTCTTCCCCAATTTCTCATAGATTCTTCTTCGGAAACCTATATTGACTATCCATTGCCTATTGGTTTTCAAGAAACTTCAAAGATGAGAATATATCTGAAAATCTAGAGATTCTCAGTAGAAAGTGTAACAGTGGGAAAAGGTTCATTTGTGTGTTTTTTTTTAAATTTTAATGCATTCATTATTAGGAAGGTCACCCATGTACAAAATGGAGGTGTATATTTAGTTATCACAAGTAAGTATGTATGCAGAAATCAGAACAATTGCATAACATTGATTAATTCACCATTTAGTCATTAATCTTTTTTTTTTTTTTTTTTTGCGGTTTTTGGCTGGGACTGGGTTTGAACTCACCACCTCCGGCATATGGGGCTGGCGCCCTACTCCTTTGAGCCACAGTTGTCACCCCATAGTCATTAATCATTTCTGTATGGGTTTACCATTTGCTACTGTAGCAAATTGCCACAACCATAGTGGCAACCAAAACAACACACACTCACTATCTTATTATCTTGTAGTTCTGGAGTTCAGTCAGTCATCTAAAATGGGTTGGCAGGGCTATTAGGATCTTGGGAAAAGCAGGTTTCTTTGTCTTTGCTAAAGAGACTGCCCACATTGCCGTGAAGGGCCATACCCCACACCACTTCAACCTTGGCTTCAATCTATCATTTTCTTTTCTGACTCTGACTCTTCTGCCACTTTTTTATAGGTTCCTTATAAGATTTCACTGGGACCATCCAGACAATCCAGGATAATCTCTCAATATTCTTAATTTATTCATATCTGTGAAATCTACATTGAGAGCTTTCATTAATCAGGATGTAAACATCTTTGGGAGGCTATTATTCATGTCACCACTATCACTTATAGAACTGATTTCAGATAACTGACTTTTCTTTCGTGAAAAGAGAAGGTGAAAAGGCAATTTTCTCAGTCCTTCTCTATTCTGTTTCTTGCTTCCCCTTGTCCTCACATGCCCGAACCTGCGGGTGCTTTTGCTTGTACACACACACACACACATACACACTCACAAACGTACATACCTATTCACTCACACAGATATACACTCACTCACACAAAGTTCCCATGTTCCATCCTGGAAAAGCAATAAGTTTATTTTAAGGATAACCCTTCTCCTGATCTCTAAGGCAGATATAGATGTATTTGGGGAAAAATGACATAGATAGCATTTTAATACATCAAAATGTATTAAATTATACAAATTATTAAAAGATCCAGAAGAAGGAGGAGGAGGAGGAGGAGGGAAGGAAGGAGACGATTATGACAAATACAAAAGCAAAATTCTTCACTTCCATACTTGGTTATCTGAAGCAATTCTCTGTTAGCTTATCAGATTAAAGTTTTGAAACCCTGATTTAATGTACTTTGCATATTTGAGCCCTCCTTTCCTTTCTCCTACTAATTCTATGTCTTTTGTGGGGGAAAAAAAAGGAGAGTCAACTTGTCAACTTGTTTCTTCTACCTCTTGCCTTTCTAACCAGGAATGTCTTCAAGGGCCATTTAGTGCAGATGGTTCTGTCTGCCTTAAAAATCAGCTACATTCAGTAGTAATATCTATCTACTTCACCAGCTGCTTTTCAGCTCAACATATGTATTGTGGTTCAGGACCTCTCTCCCACCCAATAAAATCCTCTTTTTCCCCTTCCTTCAGTGTGGAATCATTTGAGAAACTAATAGAGAGCTGGAAGTCAAAACCTAAACATTGTTTCTAAAAAAGCAGATTAGAAAATGTGATTTTAAAAATCTGTGAGCAAATGGGCATGCTACTATTTTACTCCAGAATTAAAACTTAAAACTACACCATAGCAATATGATTTTCCCACTTTACCCTAAATGTGAGCAGAGAAGAAGGGAAACGTCTGAGTTGGACATGCTTGGTTCCCTTTCCCAAAGACACCACTCAGGGGAATTGTTCACTTCCCCAAGCTAATAGTGAGTAAAAAATTATAAGAAGTTGGAATTGCTTTCAGCTTCCTGGGGAAGTAGGTGGAAATAGCTTATCTGGGGGAAAAAAATGCAGGTTAGAAATTAACTGTTCCAACATAAGAGGAAAAGTTTCTTTCCAAAGGAGATGACGTGAAAGTTGAATACTCTGGAGCAGTATATACTACCAGCAAAAAATTCTTTCAAATCCAACTATAAAGCCGTGCGTTGTGGTGGGAGCCTGTGGTCCCAGCTACTCAGGAGGCTGGGGCAAGAGAGTCACTTAAGCCCAGGAGTTAAGAGGTTGCTGTGAGCTGTGTGATGCTATGGCACTCTACTGAGGGTGATAAAGTGAGACTCTGTCTCTACCAAAAAAAAAAAAAAAATCCAACTATAAAAAAAACAATTTTTTTTATTGCAAGGTGAGAAAAAAATAACGTAAGAAAGCAACAAAAAAGATGACAACATAGAATATGGAAATATTTAGAAAATTAATTTCTTTGGCAAAGGGATGATGATGATTTAGTTAGTGAATAAAACTAAAAGAAAAGCAAATAGATACTACCTGGGCTACACATTTCTTAAAGGAAGATACTAAGGCCTATTCTGTTTGTACTTCAGACACTCAGCAGAGGACCTGAGACATAGTAGGCTCTTTATACTTCCTAGTTTGTGGATAGTCCTCAGGTACTTTGAGGGACATCAGGTTCCTGTTTCGTGTAGTGTGTATGTTTCTGTGTGTGTGTTTTCAAAAGCCTTATCATCTCTAACAAATGTATTAAATGAACCTTCCCCTTTTCCTTCCTAACCAGATTCTGCAACAAATTATTTTGCCTTCTTCTGGATAGGTTTCTGACACTTTTTTTTTGTAAATGGCTTTAACCTCGTTAATAAACTCCCAGTGAATCCTTTAATATGCTACTTTAATGCGCAAATTCCCTGTGAGTTCAAGGATAAAAAAATGATTCCAAAGGAAACCTCAGGCTGCGTTTCAGGTATTCTTAATCCTGTCTACATGAGAAGCAATAGTTAGATAATTTCAAAAGCATACGCCTTTAGGATTCAAGCTGTTAATGTTTGCAAACCAGACAACCACCCTTAATACCACTGCTGGTTTATTGACACAAACTCTTCGCTTCCCACAGCTTGTAATTGAATCCCCCCACTGCTTAATTGGAAAGAGAATGACTCCACAACCAGATTTGAAACATCTTCTGAAGCTGGTAGCAACATCAGCATTCCCTTTTAAAAATAAAAATTATATCATTAACTGTGTTAAGTGAAGATTGGTGTTCTGGTGAATATCAGGAAATGAATGCACCCCAGGACTGTCTGAACACAGGGCAATTAGGGATGTCTTCTGTTTTACAGTGCGTGTACACATGGCCTCCCTTCTTGCAGTGGCATACAGGCTAAAGCTGGATTAGTTTCTATCTTGCAAAAGGCCTAGTGTTTGCACTATGCTGATCCCTTCAAAGACAAAAACATTTTCTCTTAAACTTACTCATACCCTTTGAGTAGAATTTCAAACTCTCAGTCCACAAATAATTATTTAGTTCTTATTGCAAACCAGGAACTGATCTAGGCATGGGTGGTAAATAATATAAGAGAGAAAATAAGAAAAAAAGAAGTGGGTATTTATATATTATTTACATAGTACACATAAATATCTACATAGATTTCAATTCTATCAAACTAGAAAAAATAAATAAAACTCCTATATTTCTAATGATTTATATGATAATAGCCATATGAATGAATATACTGCAACACTGGTTGTAGTAATAATAAATTAAAAATTAAACGATTACAAAAGGGGTGGGTAAGAGAAATTATGGTATCAATGGTGAAGTATTAGGCAGACAATAATATAATATTTTCAAATAATAATTAATGTCATACAAGTATGTAAATAAAGGATTTTGATAAACTTAAGTATTTTATATATGTGTTAATGTATCACAGAAAAATGTCAAGCCATACCACATCAAAATATTCATAAG
The DNA here is from genome assembly GCA_963574655.1 of Perodicticus potto. Taxonomy (NCBI): domain Eukaryota; kingdom Metazoa; phylum Chordata; class Mammalia; order Primates; family Lorisidae; genus Perodicticus; species Perodicticus potto. The sequence continues at coordinate 29,354 of CAUYRH010009138.1, forward strand.
GTTTATCCACGATTCAGGTTTAATATAAATTCCCCTTTAATAATTTGTTTTAAATGAGGACTATTTTATTTTTAAGGAAATATTTTTATGATAAAATTAACACAAATGGTCCTGACAAGAATGGTTAGACTTACAATTTCTTGACTCAGGATGAAAGCTGTATATGTTCAACAGAAACCATACTTCAAATATCCATATGACCACACTGCTTGTATTCAATAAATGATAAGAGATACTCAACAGGCTTATTATAAGGCTTATTGTTTATTATAAAACAGGCTTTGTGCTAGAAAGTTTTTCCCAGCTGTAGGTTAATGTAAGTGTTCTGAGCATGTCTAAGGTAGCTAAACTGAGCCACGATGTGTGGCAGGTTAGGCGTCTTCAATGCATTTTCAACTAAACAATCTTTTTAACTTACTGTGGGTTTATCTGGACACGACCCCATCATAAACCAAGAAGCATCCACATTGTGTTTTAAAATGTGCTTGCTCATAAAAGACATGCTGCAGGTATCCACTAGCCAGTGCCAGTGTTCCGTCCGTCCTACCACCCCCTCCATTCCTCATTGAGAGTTGGTTGTATGGTGTCCATTATAAGCCTGGAGGCTGCTCTGGACTCAGAACACTTGGTTATCTATCCTGCCTCGGGCTCTTCCTAATTATGTTGGCTATTTAATACATGCAACATAACTACTCTAGGAGAGAGCAAATATGATTAGTCCCATTTTACATATAAGGAAAATAGTTTGGGTACTTACTATTTTAAGAGTTTTGCAGATTGCTTGCCTTTTAATAGTAAGAGCGAGCATTTATTGAGAATGTTTTATTTCCTTGTTTCTTTTTTCTTATTTTATAGCTGCCCTCACCACACAGTCCTCTCACTCACCTGGTATTCTCACTTGGACACTTGGGTTGGGCGCCCTCTCATCCTGTAAACACGTCAATGTCAAGTCCCAGATGTTCCATAGTTACTAAGTCTGCAGATGTGGCAAGGGTGGAGGCAGCCACCTACCACTCACTAACCCCTCTCCTGGCAACAGAGGACTTATATATTCCAGGCTCCACGAGGCCTCCATCAGCCTCTACCCTTGCTGTTCTCCCTGTGCCTGGATTCCAACAGACATTCTTTCACCTGCAAAACCATCCCTGCCCCCCAGCCTTTACTATCACCGTCCCTTCTGCTTGAGGCGCCCTTACCTCTGACACCTGAATAGCTTCTTTCTTCTATCTTTGCAGATGTCATGTTCAATGTTACCTCCTTGGAAATGCCTTCTTGTAACTGACTATCCCAAATTTGTGGGAGGTTTGCCTCATTACCTTGTTTTAGTCTTATTACAGTTCTAATTTCTAACTTAAATGATACCATGTATTTGGGGAGGCAGGTTCAATCAATGTCTGTTAACTAATTAATCAATCAATTGGAGTTGACAACCACATGCTTAACATGGATTTGCCATAAAACCCAAAAGAGATAATGCATTGTACCCCAGGAATTTGCTCCAACTTTATTCAGTCACACAGTGAAAGGAACACTTCTCTGAAAGTCTTTTTCTCTAACCACACATTTGATAAGCAATCCAATCAAGGCCCCCAGAAGAAATGACTGCCTTTTCCAGTACAGCCTATTTTACATCATAAGACCCTGCCCTCAAATAAAGAGAATCTGCTTGCTGATGAGCACTTGAGAATGAGCAACTGTGCCTAATAAAGTAGCATGTGTGGCAAAATGCTCAAGATGCTAAGGACAGACAAATGATATCCACTATGGGAAATGCATGTCAATTTGCCACCGTGATGAGAGCCCCGGATGTGGTGGCACATATTGTTGTAGGAGCACCAAATCACCCTGTAACGGAAACCTGGCAAGACTTCCCCGAAGAAGAGACAATTGAGCCAAGATCCGAAGAGTGTGAAAGAGTAAACTGGATACTAGAAAGGGTGGAAGGAGCCTCCAACTTTACAAAGAGAAAAATAGCACGTACATATATCTTGGAGCAGGAGGAATCGGGATGTTAATGGTACAAATCGGGAAAACAAACTGTTTTTCCTTCTGTACACACACCACCCTCAATTCTTCGCTTCTGACACCAAATGTACAGATTTTTACCATACCAAGAAGTTCTCAAATTTTCCATGGACACCAAATGCCTGACATCAGCACTTAACCCAGTTCTGACACTATCTTTTTGTAGACAGTGTCAAGGAAAGAGGATCTTAGGTGTGCTGAGAGAAAATTCTTAAAGTTCATTATAAAATTTTTAGAGATTTCAGATTTCTAGACCATTAATTAGATTATTTTAAAAAGTAAGTACATTGTTTTTTTAACTTTTTTTTTTTTTAATCAACGTAATTTAAGTGTGCCGGGGAAGTTTAACAATAGGTTTAAGTGTGCTGTTTAAAGATTTTAAAAGGTTGAAAAAACACTGCGTTAAGGGCTCAGTCCCACGAAACTGCCCCACTTTCAGATGCTGATCGTAAATTGGTTTGTCACTTACGGTGCTTCCTTCTATAAAGGGAAAGATCCCAACACACCCTCCACTCAGGTGCTATTATTTGCTGGAACAGGTCATACAACTCATAAAAATGATTTACTTGCTAGATTACAGTTTATTATAAAAAGATTCAGATACAAACAGGGACAGCCAGATGGAAGACAGAGGCAGCAGGGTGTAAGGTATAAGGGAAGTGGCGCCTCTCTGCCCTTTCTAGGCTCCTTCCCTCCCAGCACCTCTATGTGGCCACCAACCAGGAAGCTCCCTGAACTCCATCCTTTTGGATTTTTATGAAGGCTTCATTACACAGGCAGGATTGATTAAATCATTTAACATTTGCGATCAACTCACAAATGAACCCCTATACCCTGCCTGGAGGTTAGGGGTAGGGCTGAAGCTCTAACCTGCTAATTAACCTGGCTGGTTTCTCTGGCAACCAGCCTTCTTCTTGATACTACCCAGGAGCCACCAGTCACAAGATACCTCATTAGTATACACAAAGACACATCACTTGGGAGATTCCAATGGTTTTAAGAGCTATGTGCAAGAAAATGGGGCAAAGACCAAATACATATTTCTAATCCTTTCATAGGGTATAACTGACCTTAGACCAGAGTAAGAGGGACCATGAGGGTGACCCACATGTCCCAGTTTGACTGTGACTCTCCTGGGTTTAGCACTGAAATCCCCCATCCAGGGAATCCTGCAATAGTGAGATATCCAAGAACTTAGGTCACACTACCTGAGGTTTAATGGGATCCCATGGTGGCCTTCCTCTAGCTATATCTCTCCTAATAGAATAAAGTGCCCCCAGGGCCAAGGGGACAAGTCCCCCTGAAAGTCCCCATGCCCTGGATCTGGCTTCAGGTAACAGAACCTGCATAGTGCTTTTCCCTAAAGTTCTGTACTTGCTTTCAGATTCCCAGCACACCCCTTACCCAAATCTGCCATTCTGAGGATAGACTGTATCATCAGTCATCACTTACTTAGGGACAGCAAAGTGGCAACTGCTTGTGGGAGTCATGGGCCGTGCTTGGAAATGCAGGCTAGAGTTCTATACACATTCACGTGGGCTCCTCGTGGTACAGGTTGAGCAGAAGTAGGATGGAAAGGAGGGCAGGTAACGGCCTGGAGCCTAGGGTCTGGCTATTTCCATCCCACTATGTGTCAATGCAGATATCCCAAGGGTTCAGTAAGTCCTAAATTCTGACCAAGCCTCCCAGGTAATTAGAAAACTTTCCCAATGTACAGCACATATATGTCTAGTAGCTTGCTTTATACCTTTTATATACTTAGACTTATGGCATTTGGCCCTCTATTGGGACTCAACAAATGATAGTTCTTTGTGTATGAAACTAAAAAGTGGAGGAAAATTATTCAAGATGAACAACAACAAACCAAACAAAAAAAAAGAAAACTACAAAAGCCATATTAATACACAAAAATTATTAAATGTTTTAGTAACCCTCTACTTGCCTTCCAGATTTGCCTTCATGACTGAAGGACTTACTGTTGCGGCTGTTGGAGCAGCCTCCCTAGTAACTGACTTCTACTCAACAGAGCTCCCTCTGCCAAGGAAACACTTCACCCTACGTCAGGACCATTCAGTAGGACCCTCTGAGCTGCATTGCTCAGTACTGCCCGGGCAGAGGTCTTGTTGTGACTGCTTCTCACTTCCACTTTTCGCTCTTTTTCACCCAGTTTTCTTCCTTTTACTCACAAGTGCAGATCCCAAGATTACTTCCTAATAATCTTTTGTGTTGCTCTCTGTCTACAAGTCATGTAAACATCCCCAATGCTTATAATTACTATTCTACTATTAGTCAGGCTCTTTGCAGGCATTACTCATAAATTATCTGAATTCTTACAGCAATCTGATAAAGTAAGTACTCTTATTAATACCCATTTCGAAGATCAAGAAAACAAAAAGTTTATATATAGCTGAATAAGTAAAAATCAAACAGTTAATAGGGAAACAGGAACTTTCATTTAATAAATAGCTTTTGCACTTTTCTGAAGCTATAATGGACCCTCATTAGAATGAAATCATGTATTTAGCAATTATTCACTTATTCATCTCTTATTTTTTATTCTAATTAATTATGAGAGATGATTAATCTGGATGCATTCAAGAATGTAAATCTGGATACATTCAAGCCTGTGTAGCTTATCATGTCCCTGTTTACAACAGAAAAGAAAGGTCAGGATATTGATGATATCCAGAAGTAAGAAGAAATGATAAAACATGGTCAGAACACTGATATACGCATTAGGTTAGACCTTGTACTAAATCCTGTAATGCAAGAGAATCCTTGACAGCCAAAAGCTGGCAGTTGGCAGAAAGTTGGCAGTAAGAACACATGGGTCTGATAACACAAAGGCCTAATGATGCACTCAGCTGCAGCCCCATTCTTAGGCTGACACCATTCCTAAAATGAGCTGTCTGTTGGATTTTAGGTTTCTAATGATCTGTTTACAATAACTATTACCTTTCCCTCCCCCCTTTTGCAATTTCTCAAGGGAGAGAAATGGAGACGATGTTAGTAATATCTAGGTGGTGAGCATTTATGGAGGCTTCCAATAGGATGTACTATTTGAAGCATGTTTCTATGAGTTAGTAGAGGTGAATGAACTTTTTGTAACAGTTCCTGTGCACATCCTGGCCTTTTATTCTTGCCTCTGGGCCACAGCTTGAACTATTTCCTCTGTTGGGAAGCTTTTTTTAATTCCATCGCGATAATTCCAACTCTCCCTAAAAAGGAGTTAAGCTAATTCTTAAAAGCTACCTTTTTTTGGCAACTCTCTCCACGGTCACCCTGTTAGAAAATCATCTTAACTGTGCATAGCCTACACTGCTCCTTTTATTCAAGTTATTGGAAGAAAAGTGCTCAATGCTATGTTTTCCTTACTTCTCTCTCAAATTGTTGGACTTTTCTGAGCCTCAGTTTCCTTATTGATAAAATGGAAATACACACACTCTTTATCTGAAAAGGTAGTTGTAACGACTTTATTTTCTGTGAATTTCTGGTCACAGAAGATTCTCATTAAATTTCAACTCTTTTTCCTTCTTTACACAATTCAAAACCCTTTTATTAATGGAAATGTACAAGGATGTGCTGGGAAGAAGGATTAATTCTTTACATCATCTCTTCTCCAGTATCACCTGGGGAATGGCAAATAACTGACTCAGTTTTGCCAAATGCCTCAATCAAATCCCTGAAGGATGCTTGTTAGCAATAGCTTTTTCCTGGGTGTGAGTAAATACAGGCATAAACCTAATGCTCTTGCCAATAAGGAAGTCTTTCTGATAAGGTCTTTGCATTATCAGTTTTTATTGCCATTAGGACCTGGAAATAGAAAAAAAAAAAAAAAGAAAGAAAGAAAGAAAAAAAGAAAAAGAGAGATTAAAACACCATCAACAATAACATATTAATCCTATATGTTTCCAAATAACTAAGAGAAATTTCATATGTCTCACCATAAAATAAATGAGAGGTAGGCAAAGTGTTGGATATGTAAATTAGCTTGATTTAATCATGCCACATTGTATGCATATATTGAAACATCACATTTTACTACATAAATGAATACAATTATGATTTGTCAATCAAAACTAGTATTTTTTTTTAATGAAGAATACAGATTCACCAGCTCAGTTCTTCTTATCCAAGAAGAAAGCATAAGCAGCCTGTTCCAACCACTGAGCCCCCCCGGCTTGTGAATCCTCCTCAGGGGTTCAAGAAATGCTGCTGAGAATTTACTAGAGTCTAACACTTTGTCTTTAACTGGGTGGCCTTGCAGAAAGGATGTACTGTGCAGTGTGATGCAGTTGTGAGTGCCCTGGAAAACAATAGCTTTAGACACTAGGGAAAATGATATTCTATTCAACAAAAGTCCTCTGTCATCTGCTTTGTGATTGGAAATAAGATGGGGAGCACTTTCTCAAATACCATATATTACTGAGCAGATGTATAAGAATCAAAGGGAAAATGGTTGCCAGGGAGACAAGACACTCATGCCAATTCTGTCGCAGACTAATCATAAAATGTCTCCAGGGGGCATTGTATAGCCACAAGCACAGACAGGAACAGAGCCAAGCCAGGGATCCAGATGTTGCCCTTGGAACTGTGCGCCCATTTCAGGAGCTGGCATCTGCCTTCTGCCAAACAGAATGTGTGTAGCCGCATCTGCTCACTGCAGAAAGTTAACACACGCTAAAAGCAGAGGAAAGGTTGCCATAAACTAATGATTTGGCACTGAGCTTGGTAAAGATGTTAAATATTAAATATCTCCACTGTTAACCCTGAGTACATTACCGCATTGCTCTTTCCTAACTCGCAACTCGCTGATAGCCTATCTCTCAGCAATTTTCATCCTATTCATCTGAGAACAATCTTGCTTACAAATAACCCCTGAATTATTTACAAGGTACCTAAGTACATATGACAGCAAAAGAGAAAGTTGAAATGGACTAGCTTCTTCAATTAGTCCAATAAAATACAGCTTTTACTTTATCATTCTTTTTTTTTTTTTTTTTTTGAGACAGAGCCTCAAGCTGTTGCCCCAGGTAGAGTGCCGTGGCATCACTGCTCACAGCAACCTCCCTCAACTCTGGGCTTAAGCGATTCTCTTGCCTCAGCCTCCCAAGTAGCTGGGACCACAGGCACCCACCACAATGCCTAGCTATTTTCTTTTTTGGTTGCAGCCATCATTGTTGTTTGGCGGGCCCGGGCTGGATTCGAACCTGCCAACTCAGGTGTATGTGGCTGGCACCTTAGCCATTTGAGCCACAGGCACCAAGCCTACTTTATCATTCTTAAAAACCAACATTATATACATTTGTATCTGGTACTCTGCTATTAAATAGCTATGTCTGATAAGAAGAGTGGAGGATAAGAAGGCATTTTCAAAGTGTTTATTTTGGCTTTCACCTATTCTCAGTTGCAATGATGAGATTTTTGAACAATAGTTAAGGGATTTTAACATCTCAAGAACTTTTTTATGACCAGAGAACAGTTCAATGAAGCATAACATGCATTATGTCTGAATTTGTATATATGTCTAGCCTTTTACAGTTTACAAGACTTTTTCACTTGCTTTTTTGTCATTCTTAACCTATCTCTAGCAGTTTGCTGTAAGACATGCTGTTACTCTTTCTTTTCTTTTTAAGTTGAGGACACCGAGGCCCAGAGATGTTTAAAGATTTCTTCAGCGTCAAAGAAGGAATCAGAGAAAGATGGAGAGAATGAGATGAGACTCCTATATGTGTCCTGTCAATCCCAACTTCTTTGTTGTCCATGGAAAATGATTCTATCTCTAGCCATTGAGAAACAGTGATAAAAACTTTTTTTATTACACATGAATGGCAAAAAGGTATTGGCAAAATTTGATTCTACTGAATCTTCTCACTTTGTGCTGCTACATAACAAATTACCACAAATTTAGTAATTTAAAACAACACCAGGAGTCTGGGCACAGAGCGGCTTAGCTGTGTTTCTCACTTAAAGCCTGTCAAGGCAGAAAGCAAGGTGTCCTCAAGGCTGCATTCCCTTCTGGAGGGATGAGCGGCTTCCAAGTATTCAACTTTGTGGCAGAATCAAGTTCCTCACAGGTGTAGGTTCGTTGGAAGATCCTGTTTCCCTGGCTGTCAGCTGAGGCCACCCTCATCTCTGTGAGGCTGACACATTCCCTCTCACATGTGCCCCTCCATGTTCAAAACAATAACAGTGTGTCAAACTCCTCTTACATTTTGAATTTCTTTGACTCTTCTTCTCCTTCCTATCCTGTCTTTTGACGTTCTCGTGTGATTAGAGCAAGCCCACCTGCACAACCTCTGTATCTGAAGGGCAATTGAAACTGACTAGGGACCTTAATTACAACTGTAAACTTCCTTCTCAGCAATGCCTAGATGATCTTTGATTAAATAATCAGGGTCCAAGAATCTTAGAGGAAAAAGGGCATAGTTAGAATTCTGCCTTGCACACCACTCAAAATGTGGTCACTGGGCCAGCAGCATCAGCATCACCTGAGAGTTTGTTAGAAATGCAGAATTTCAGGCCTCACCCTGGATCTATCAAAACAGTAATTTATCAAGATCACCAGAAGAGCCATCTGCATATTGATAAGAAGCACTCGTTTAGAATGCAGTTATCTTCTTTTTTTCTTTTAATTAGAAGAAAATTTTGGCTCAGCTAAAACAAGAACCAAACCATTCAGTTCTTTTATTCCATTTTGTGTTTCTTCTCTCCTTTCTGACATGGAGAAAGGGGGTTAGATGAGGCCAAAGGCAACTTTCTGGATCACGACCTGAAAATGTAGGCAGAGCTGCACCCTGCTGAGCTGTGGAAGGAAGGAGAGTTTTCAGAGCATTTGCAAAGGAGCTTTTGATGGTTTATTACTTCTTAGCCTTTAGCATTCTTAGTGGCACTTCTTTGCTGCTGAGAGTGGACAATCTTGAGAATATTATGAAATCCTTTAGTGTTTGTTTATGGTGAATGGCTGAAAAGTTTGAAACTTTAAATGAAAATAGATCCCTCTGCAGAACAAGGATAATAGTTAGAGGACAAAAATCAATGTTGTTTTAGTTGGAGGGAATTACATACCATCCAATTGTTACGATATGCTGCATTATTTAGAATGTATCTCACGGGGGCCAGCTTTCCATGAGTGCATATTGATTTCATGTCTACTTAGCTATAGACCAAGATGGGACCATAAGGAAATCCAAGTGCTGTTGGTCAAGGGTTGTAAACATATGCTCAGCTGCCCAGGGTTAATCAACATTATGGCGAGACTGTTGAAAGAACTGACTTGGTACCAGCCTGGCCACAGTGTGGCAACTCCTCAATCCTAAGTATAATGTGGGATAATGTAAAATGGATTCAATGAAACAACTATGAGATCAAAATTCCAGCTAATTCCATGAATAGCTGCTGAGAACAAAAGGGAAAGGCTAGATCAGAAGGTATTTGAATGTAGGATATGTTTGAATGTGTACTGCTGGCAGATATGTGGGCGAGGGTGGGAGGCGAGGCATTGAATATAGGAAGGAGCCACAGGAACTCTTTATCAGTTTAGAATTATCTAGCATCCATTTTGAAAAGGTGATGTTACTCACATAGTGTATGCTATGAAAGGTTATATAATGCATTATATTGAGACTTCATTTTTTTTTAGTATATAGTAGATATATCAGACTTTTAAAAAAATGTTTTAGAAGAAGCATAATGGAAATTTTTTCTTTGATTTCTGATATTCTTTCTAATAGTGATGTGTCTAAAACTAAAATGGGAGAGTACCTCAAATATCAATAATATTAACATCAATAGGATGATGCTATTACATTTAATAGGAATTAATGAATGCCGTCTCTTTTCCAGAAGTCATGCTAGGTGCTATGGATACAAAAATGAATCAGCCTTCGTTTCTAAAAGCTTGCCACCTGAAGATACAGATAGGCATGTAGGCGACTGTAATTTGATATGAGTATGAAAAGGTAGATGAACGCTGTTCTGTGACCATAGAAGAGTCAATGTTCAAATGTGGGAGACTAAGTAGCAGGATGGGGAAGGCCTCACGGGAGAACAATTTTATGCATCTTAAAGGATAAAAAAAGCTCATCCAACAGATTAGATGAGTGACTTATGGCAAAGTAAAGAGTACTTTTTCTTCTTTAAGAGACACAAAAAGGGCGGCGCCTGTGGCTCATTGAGTAGGGTGCTGGCCCCATATACCGAAGGTTCAAACCCAGCCTTGGCTGAACTGCAAAACAGAAAAATAGTCAGGCGTTGTGGTGGGACCTGTAGTCCCAGCTACTTGGGAGGCTGAGGCAAGAGAATTACCTAAGCCAAGGAGTTGGAGGTTGCTGTGAGCTGTGTGACGCCACGGCACTCTACCAAGGGCGGCAATAAAGTGAGACTCTGTCTCTACAAAAAAAAAAAAAGAGACACAAAAAAACAAGCGTATTGGTATGGATAGAGTGTAGCAACTTTAAAGATTAGTAAAGAGATGGGAATATCTGTGTTTTATAAGAGGGAACATCAGGGTAAAAAAAAATTAGAGGATGAATTACTATATCTGAAAATTATATTATAAATTCTAATAGTATGCAAACGTTCAGTTCATTGTCGCCAATGAATAGTATTCAGTATTGTGTCCATTTTACAGATGCAAAAATGGGGGCCCTTGGTTATGAAATGACCTGCTCCACATTAGAGCAAGTAAATGTTAGAAACTCTGAGACTGCTATTGCTAACACCTATGTAATCTTTGACCTCCTCTAAAATAAAATGTTTTATTCCATCTTTCCTGGCTATTGCTTTTTAGTTAATTCTCAGTTTCAAAGCTAGATACATGAATTAATAAATGTGCACCAGAGAGCACAGGGCTTGCTCCTTGAAATCAATTAATCGATGTAAGGTCTTTTTTCTTCTTCCTTTTAAGTAGCTACATTGTCACCATCATCATGTAAACTCTCTGCATGTGAACCTGTAGAATCAACAAATCCTTTCGCATCTCTTAGCCCTTCGACCAACTCCTTCCAGCCTAGACCTCTAAATCAATCATTCTCAGAAATGGCTTCTCCAGCCTTTGTTCTAAACTCCATAATGGTTTATTAATAATAACTAACATTTTTTGAGAATGTAATGTGTAGCAACCTCTGGGCTCACTGTTTTGCATATATTATTTTGCTTAATATGCAAAACAATCCCTGTGAGGTTGGCGTTCTTATCATCCATCCTTTTAGGAGATGGAATAATAGTCCAAAGAGCGACAAGGTCAAGTTTCTTTACACAATTATGAAGAGGCAGAGTCCCAATTCAAAACTACTCTGTTTGCAGAACCCACTCTGTTAAGTCCTAAACTTAAGCTCTCTCCAACAGCAAGCTGATGGCCAACACCAGTAGAAATAAAAACTATTTATTGCAGATCCAGAGTCAATATGACACAGGTAAAGAGCTAGGAGCTTTGTCTTTCCTGATTTGGGAACTAGGCCAGAGAAGACAGAAGTACATCCACTGAAAACTACTATTACTATTTTGCATTTTGGGAAAACAGGAGGGTATTTCCTGGATTAAAGTTTTCTTTTATTTAAAAAAAAATATTTTTTTGGAAGCTCAGATTCAAATGCATTTCTTCTGTGACTGGAGTCATTTTAGGCAGCAGGCAAAATCATCACCATCAGCAGTACTGAATATGATCATTAGGCTTTAAATTGCCCTTACATTCTTGGTCGTTTCCTAGAGCAGTAGGATTTAAACTTGGTTATTACCCTGCAGAATGCAATGTATTAAGTTTTCTCCAGTTCAGTTCTGGAGTTCACATCAGAGTGCTGTGATTATACAGTATTTGAACTGGAGGTAAAATGACATTTTCTTAGAATATATAAAGATTAGATTAAACTACTCTCCAAAATAAACAGAGACTAAGAAAATCCCAATCAGCTTCAAGTTCTGAAAATGAACCTTTGATGTCTTACACACACACACACACATTTCTACTAGTACTACACATGCAGCAGCTCCAATGTCCATGTCATTGCCCCAGCAAATGCTTCCCAGTGATAAAACTTGGTTCCCAATTCAGTCAACCTGAAGTTCTTGGAAATTCTCACAGCTAATGGATTCTCAGCAATATGAACTTGAGAGTTTTTCAAACTGGATGGAAGGAGGTACCTTCTTGCCAGTGCTATCAACACATCCTGTTTTGCCATTTCTTACCTACATCAGTATTGACTTTATATTGAAGTTTAAAATTTTACCAAGTACTACTCTAAAGTAGTGGTTCTCAAATGCTAGTTGTTCAGACTTTTTGGTCCCATGATCAGAGATTCTGAAGTTCTAAAGTTAGGACCAAGAAGAGATGCCTCAAGAATTATACCCCCTGAATATGTATGAATGTCTTCCTAGCCAGGAATTGATGACCACAGGGAAGTCTTCTACAACTGATCCATGGACTGCATTTTGAAAAAATAGAGAAAAGAATAATGCCTTTGCAGTCAGAGTGACTGGGTTTGAATCTTGGGTTCTGCTAATCAAGCTCTCCAAACTTTAAGACAAACTCTCTTAATCTCCAGAAGCCTCAATTTTCTCATATATAAAATAGACTATTTCACTGCTAGAGTTGTTTTAAGAATGAAAGTTAGGCTCAGTGCCTGTAGCTCAGCAGCTAGGGTACCAGCTACTTACACGGGAGCTGGTGGGTTCAAATCCTGCCAAACAATGACAACTACAACCAAAAAATAGCTGGGCATTGTGGTGGGCGCCTATAGTCCAAGCTACTTGGGAGGCTAAGGCAAGAGAATCGCTTAAGCTCAAGGGTTTGAGGTTGCTGTGAGCTGTGATACCACCACACTCTACTGAGGTTGACACAGTGAGACTCTGTCTCAAAAAAAAAAAAAAAAAAAAAGAGTGAAAGTTAATATATGTTCATCACCTTGGGCTGTATTTATATGTTGCAAGTACTCAATAAAATACTAAGTTTATTAAAAATATTGTTATATCTTGAATGAAGATGAAAATTATGGCGATGACAAAAATAGCCAAATTCTGCAATGCGCCATCACTAACTCTCATAACCAAGATAGAAGGATGCATTTTCCCCATATCCCACTCTACTGAGTATCCCCACCCCTGCCAAACTAGACGCCTACACATGCATAAACACATGTATAAACTGTTTTGATTTCTAACACTCCATGGATTCCTCACCATTTTGGAAGTAGGTCTTTCTAACAAATCCAAATTCCATGAACATTCACATAATATTAAAACTTAGTATTCAGTGATTGAAAGTATTACTATGGTTTTGGACTATTGGATTGATTTTATAATTCTACACTCACTATTACGTGATCTATCCCCCCTCTTTCTATCCCCAATAAAGGGTCCATAACCCAGGAGTTGTGAGGCTTTAACCTAAGCTACACTTTAAGAAAACATATTTTGAACACAATTTAGAAGAAATAACTTAAAGACTATTTTCACATTATGATTTTAATGTCATAGTGAATTACTGTGACATTCATTTCATTGATTTCAAGTCAATAAAACAAATATTAAGAGTTGTTTGTAAGCTCAAAGCAATGTTGATGGTGCAGTGTATCAGGGACAGTAAGAAAAACATGGTCTTTCTTCTCCTTGAGCAATCAGGCCAGAAGGAAATATTGTATTAAGTACATTTTAATGTGCATACATAATTGAATATACTCACAATCACAGTGAAAAATTAGTAGGGGGTCTCAAGGATATATAAAACAGGAGGAACACATGTATTTGGGGAACTTTAGAAAGGAGAACTCCTTTATAAAGATAAAGAAGAATTAGGGACACCTTAATAGTTCTGTTGTTTGGAAAGCAGATTTTTTAGTAACCACCGGAAGTTTCTTCTTTGGTCATAATTAAAGAGAAATAATATACAATGTAAATATTTCTGGATTTGTTTTTAATCTCCACTGAACATTTATGACTCTAGCTTTACAAAGTGGAGTCAAAGAGAAAAAGCATGTTCATTTTTCTTGTTTGGACATTGAAGTTCTACATATTCTCTTTCTGAAAAATCAAAGACAAAATGAGAATTTTTAAAAGGACAATTTCTCTAGATATTTTGTCTAGAGTGTTATACAAACATATATCTATGGTGTTAGTGGCCTAAATACCCATCACCAAATTCAATTTAACTATAGTTATCTAATAACATAAATGGCATATGCTAATGAAAGGAAATCAGATAAATCTTGAGTCTAATGTTATACGTGTGCTGATCTTCCAATTTTTAATTTAACTTTAAACCTTTAAATGCTTGATTTTGTTGCATATCAATGAAGAATTTCTGACATCTTGAGACTGAAAGTATAATTTTCTGACATCTTGAGGCTGAGTATACATAAGTCTTAATTAATTTCAAGTACCTATAGAACCCACGCTCCTTATGGCGGGACACAACTTCTGCAATAATGAAACCCACCCAGCCCCCAACTGCCTATTCATTCTTCCTGCATCTTTTCCCCTACGTGCACGTGGAAGCACGAGGACATGGATACATGTTACTTACCATCATTCGCAGCTTGACAAATATAGCCTGAGCTCCTACATTTCTGAGACTTTGAGCATAGCATTTCTTGTACCTGGAATGCCTTGCCCCATTTTTTATTGACTCAAAGAATTCAGATTCACATCTGAAACCTAGTTCAGGTTATCACTCTTCCAGGAGCCATCCCTTCAATCCACCAGACTTATAAGGTTAATCACACTCTTCTCTATGTCAACTATATACTGAATATAGGCATACCTCAGAGATATTGTAGTACCAGAACAAAGCAAATATCACAGTTAAGCAAGTCACACAAATTTTTGGTTTCTCTGTGTAAATTAAAATTATGTTTATACTGTACTGTCTACTCTATACATATGGACATAGTATCTTTATGTCTAAAGACACAATGTACACACCTAAGTTGAAATTTCTTTATTAATATAACAAGACTAACAATCATCTGAACCTTCAGTAAGTCATAATATTTTTGTTGGCAGACAGTATAGGTTGATGGTTGATGACTGACAGGTGGTGGTTACTAAAGTTTGGGATGGCTGCGGGAATTTCTTTCAATAAGACAATAATTAAGTCTGTCACACTGATTGACTCTGCCTTTCACAAAATATTTGTCTATAGCATAGGATGCCTTTTGACAGCATTTTATCCATAGTAGAATGTCCTTCAACGTTTGAGTCAATTCACTCAAACCCTGAAGCTGCTCTATCACCTTGGGTCATGCCATATTCTAAATCAGTGGTTCTCAACCTTCCTAATGCCACGACCCTTTAATATAGTTCCTGTGAGTCATGACCCACAGGTCGAAAACCACTGTTCTAAATCCTTTATTGTCTTTCAACAATGTTCACAGCATCTTCACCAGGAGTAGATTCCATCTCAAGAAACCACCTTCTCTGCTCATTCGTAAGAAGCAGTTCCTCCTCATTTCAAGTTTTATTGGGAAATTGCAGCAATCCACTCACATGTTCACACTAGACTTCCTAGTTCTCTGGCTATTTCCACTCCATCCTTCTTCCACTACAGTCTTGAATTCCTCAAAGCCATCCATGAAGGTTGGAATCAACTTCTTCCAAATTGTTGTTAATGATATTTTGACCTCCTCCCATAAATCACAAATGCTCTTAATGATATTCAGAATGGTGTATTGTTTCCAGAAGGTTTTCAATTTACTTTGCCCAGATCCACTAGGAATTACTATCTATGGTAGCCTTGGACTTAAGAAATGCATTTCTTAAATAATAAGACGTCCAACTCAAAATTACTCCTTCATCCATAGGGTGATGAATGGATACTATACAAGCAGGTATGGAAACCACTCTCATCTCCTTGGACCCCCCCATCAGAGATCTTGAGTGACTAGATACACTGTAAAACAGCATTACTATTTTGAAATATATCTATTTTTCTGAGCAACAGATCTCAACAGGGAGCTAAAAACATTTAATAGACCATGCTATAAACAGTTGTGCTATTACCAAGGTTTTATTGTTCCATTTTGTAGAGCACAGGCAGAGTTAGTACAATTCTTAAGGGCTGTAGGAGTTTTAGAATGGTACAGGAACATTGCTCTCAAATGAAAGTCACCAGCTGCATTCGTCCCTAAAAAGAGGGTCAGCCTATTCTTTGAAGCATTGACGTCAGCCATTGACTTCTCCTCTCTAGCTATGAACATTCTAGATGGCATTTTCTGATAAAAGACTATTTATTTACACTGACAATCTGTTGTTTACTGTAATCATTTTCATCAACTATCTTAGCTAGATCTTCTGGATTACTGGCTGCAAGCCTGTCCATCAGCACTTGCTGTTTCACCTTGAACTTTTATGTTGCACAACCAACCTCTGCTAGTTTTCAACTTTTCTCCTGCAACTTTTTTCCTTCTCTTAGCCTTTCATAGAATTGAGGAGATTGAGGGTCTTGCTGTGGATTATGCTTTGGCTTAAGAGAATATTGTGGCTTCTTTGGTCTTTTACTCAGATGACTCAAACTTTCTTCATGTTAGCTATAAGGCTGTTTTGTTTGCTTATCATTCACAAGTTCACTTTTAATTTTCTTCAATAACTTTACTGGTATAGTCACAGCCTGGCTAACTGGTGCAAGAGGTCTAGGATTTTCCTTTTCTGAGCTTTCAATATGCCTTCCTCACTAAGCTAAATCATTTCTAGCTTTTGATTTAAAGTGATAGACATGAAACTCTTACTTTCAATTGAACAAATAGAGATCAGTATAAATTTATCAATCGGCCTATTTTAATATTGTTGTGTCTCAGGGAATAGGGAGACCTGAGGAGAGGAAGAGAGATGGGGAATAACTGGTTGGTGGAGCAGTCCAAACACACACAATGTTTATCAATTAAGTGTGCGATCTTATATGAGCAAAATTCCTGATGCCCCAGAAAAATTGCAATAGTAACATCAAACATTACTGATCACAGATCACCATATCAGAAACATGGCTAATAAAAGTTTGAAATAAAGCAAGAAAGCTGAAGTAGGACAGGAGCAGAAGAGTGGGCTCCAGAAGCTATGATAGAGGTCACAGCAGAAACAAGGAATACCACAGATACAGAGAACAGGAGTAAAGAAGAAGAGGATGGTCACGAAGCTGAGAGAGAAGAGCAACACCAGGGAGATTAGGAGGTAAAGATAGGAAGAAAAGGAGGAGAGATTTACAGAGCTCAGAGAGAGACGAAAGTTGAAGCAGAAACAAAGAAACACAATATCTGTGAAGGGTAATAAAGTGAAGCTCAATAAGACAAAACATGCCTGTACATTTTTCTGCTGTTTTAATAAACTATGTGTCTGTCTCTCCTACTCAAAGCAGGCTTCACAGTGTGTGACCCCTTATCCCTCACCCCCTCCAGAAGGGTTTCTTCCACTTGAAGAATAATGGTCTGCAGTTGCCATCTTTAAATATTTAATAACTTTATCTGGGAATTTGTTCTTTGGGTCAATGGAGCATGTGTCTGGGGCTTGGAGCGTTGGTTCATGGTTTGACTTTCCACAGCCTCCAGAGAACAGACCTCAGCAGTTCACTCTGTCACTCCCAGTGTGCCTGCTCAGTCTAGCCGCCCCTTTCTCATCTTCACTCTCCCATTGCTGCCACCAGGTGTCCAGAAGGTTACTACAATGCCCCATGGCCTCTTGGGAAAGGGCATGATGGCTATATCCCCCTGTGGCAGGTGATGAGCCAGAGGGAGGCTGCCTGTTGGCGGGAGTGAGCCTCTCCAACATCCATCCATGGGCCCAGCACTTTATGACACACAGTTTAAAGATCCTTGCAGGGTTACTGATCTGCCATGGGTGAAGTGGCAGGCTCATAAGAAAGATAGACACCTAGCTCAGTCCCCATGAATGGCTGGGGCACTGAATGGTTCTGGGCAGGAGGGACACCTCTGGGTACCTGTGACTGTCTGCACTTGTCCCATGAGCATCTTACTACTCTAGGACATTCCCTCTGCCTACTCCCATCAAGGGTGAAGGTCTCTTTCCCCTTCTAACCTTTCTGAGTCCAGTTTATGTTTGCCTCTTCTGACCAGCTCAAGGCACCCTCCAAGGGTGAGACATGTGGAGTGTGGGATTTTAGTGATTCTGTGCTAAATGCTCTGATTTTGTGCTTAAAACTGTAATTGTACAATCAATAATCATATTAATGCTAATATGCACATAATTTAAGATTTTAATTATTTTTATTTAGAATGGCATTTGCTAGCAAATCTTTTAAAGTATTGTGAAAAATAAAGGGGGAAACACGTGAAAAAAAATACAATCTTTGTACCTTTAAAAGTACTTTTTTCCTGCTTTTTGAATAAAAGACCCCACTTTTTTTCATTTTCCACAAGGACCTGCAAATTATGTAGCCAGTCCTGCTCCTACGTAAAACTGAGTTTCTTAAAGTTGGGGCATATGCTTTCTTGTCTTGATATTCTTCACTTTGCATAATGTCCAGCATTTATCAAGTATTCAAAAGATACTTTTTGAGATGATTTACATCAATTTAATTTGATTTATACTATATGTATATATAAAATATATGTGTATGTGCATTTGTGCATGATACCTATATAACACCTGAATATCTACATATTTCTGATAATATATTTATGCAGTATAAATTAGTATAATATATACTGTGAATATATGATATTCACAGATATATGATATTTATGATATATATAATGACATATCAAATAGATAAAAAGATATAAAATATTACATAACTGGCTTTCAAATGTTTTAGTCTTTAAGTTATCATTCTGCATTGAGACTATTTCTTTAGTCCCTTTGAATTTAAAAGATCATTAATCCAGATGCTAATTTAATTAATACTATGTTAATAGAAGTATAAAAAATGTTAGGTAGGCAGATTCATGGCACTATAAATTTCAGAATATGCCTAGTGTCAGCACATTTCTGTAAGAAATGAGTCTTGTTTACACCAGTTATAAAAATCTTGGACTTTTTCTCATTGTTTATACTTTGATTCATTGTGAAAGCTAAGATGAATATGAACACTATTGCAATTTTGAGTTTGTCTACTTTCCAAGTGCTTATCATATTTTTAACACCTGTGGCTAAATGTAGACAAAATAGAATTTTGTATAAGCAGATGTCTTTTAATATGAATTTTTCCAGAACATTAGGTTCTAAGTAGCTTATTTTTTCTGCAAGCAACACTTTCATTTATTTAAAAGGTAGGAAATATGTTTAATGGTGCATGCATAGAGATACGGAAACACATATTCAACCTACTCACACAGACACACACATAAAAATGTATGCATACAGGCACAGTTACCTAAGAATATCTACATATTGCCTAACACACATAGACTAACAGACAGAAATGTACACATATATATGTAACATATGTACACACACATGCACACATTAATGTAAACACATAGCCACAAACATACCAGAGCTCTGTATGTACAGACACAAACTCACACTTACAGATCCAATTGTCCCTGGTTACATATCAGGGTGTACATGAGCAGCCCATACATATACAAATACAATGAGAACTTATACTCACAGATACACATAAATATATATACAGACACAAACTCATGCACACAGAAGCAAAAACATATGCACAAATATTCATATTCTGTCTGCCACTTGCCTCTGGAGTTGAATAGTATTGTTTGAAATAAAAGGATAGAAGCTAGACAAGATGCTTCAGTAAAAAAGAAAAATACAAAAGTAACAGAAAGAAAAGAAAAAAATACAAAATCATTGCCTATTGCCTATACAAAAAAGCCACTATCCTTTCCTTCATGATAATTAACTAACTTTAGTCAAGCATTCAGTAAATATTTCCCAAGTATCTACTACGTATCAGGTCTTATCTAAATGCTACCATTGACATGCAGCATACATCATGTTGACATGAATGAGTAGACAAGCTTTTCTTTAATTTTCTTAACACACTGTAAATGTATTCCAGTACTGTAGCGGCACCATGATGTTATGAGAATTCAATGGAGATACTAGTGACTTTAAGGAAAGCAAGATATGCCCTGTAAGTACTTCTTTCTCCACTCTCCTTCTATGTGTTGTTTTTTCTCTTCATCAAATCAAAAGAAAAACACAACTCTTGAGAAACTATAAAATATCTCTCTCCCATCCCATCTGTCTGTACTCGTCCTATGTTGCCTCCCACCTTTGTCATTTAAATTGGTTCATGATCTTGTTTTTTGTGTGTGTCTGTGTATTTGTTTTCATCTTGGTGCATTTTGTTTTCCAGACAGATGCAATGTTCAAGTGGAGAGCAATGATACACATTTTAGTAGATAATATGGCAAAGTTACAAGATAATGTTAACCAAGGATGTGTAGATCACTAATAGGCCTAATAAGGTGTGTGGATCAAAAGAACAGCAAAGATGTAATTGTTCTCTTCACTCTTTCTTCTCCCTCTGCATTGTGGAGCATGAGATCTGACTTTAAAAAGATAGAATGACATTTGGGTTTGGGAAAAGGCTGTTACTTAATTACATGTTAGAGTTTTTGTCATTCAGTATTAGAAACTCTGTCCAATTCTCTAATTACCTAACTATACACCCACACGCACATGTGCACATGCATGCACACACCCACAATTCCTCACTTATAAGTTGGGTACAACAACTCTTTAATGAAATTCTTTTTTTTTTTTTTTTAGAGAATCATATGGTCTTTATTTTTTAATTTGTTTATGTGCTGGATTACATTTATAGATTTACGCATATTGAACCAGCCTTGAGACCTGGGATAAAGCCCACTTGGTCATGGTGTATAATTTTTTTGATGTGTTGTTGGATTCTGTTTGTTAGTATCTTGTTAAATATTTTTGCATCAATATTCATTAGTGATATTGGTCTATAGTTTTCTTTTCTTGTTGGGTCTCTCC